>OX155894.1:42834814-43049946 GCA_944588485.1 Phosphuga atrata
TAGTCTTGTCTGTCTAGTCTTGTCTGTCTAGTCTTGTCTGTCTAGTCTTGTCTGTCTAGTCTTGTCTGTCTAGTCTTGTCTGTCTAGTCTTGTCTGTCTAGTCTTGTCTGTCTAGTCTTGTCTGTCTAGTCTTGTCTGTCTAGTCTTGTCTGTCTAGTCTTGTCTGTCTAGTCTTCTGTCTGTCTGCTAGTCTTGTCTGTCTAGTCTTGTCTGTCTAGTCTTGTCTGTCTAGTCTTGTCTGTCTAGTCTTGTCTGTCTAGTCTTGTCTGTCTAGTCTTGTCTGTCTAGTCTTGTCTGTCTAGTCTTGTCTGTCTAGTCTTGTCTGTCTAGTCTTGTCTGTCTAGTCTTGTCTGTCTAGTCTTGTCTGTCTAGTCTTGTCTGTCTAGTCTTGTCTGTCTAGTCTTGTCTGTCTAGTCTTGTCTGTCTAGTCTTGTCTGTCTAGTCTTGTCTGTCTAGTCTTGTCTGTCTAGTCTTGTCTGTCTAGTCTTGTCTGTCTAGTCTTGTCTGTCTAGTCTTGTCTGTCTAGTCTTGTCTGTCTAGTCTTGTCTGTCTAGTCTTGTCTGTCTAGTCTTGTCTGTCTAGTCTTGTCTGTCTAGTCTTGTCTGTCTAGTCTTGTCTGTCTAGTCTTGTCTGTCTAGTCTTGTCTGTCTAGTCTTGTCTGTCTAGTCTTGTCTGTCTAGTCTTGTCTGTCTAGTCTTGTCTGTCTAGTCTTGTCTGTCTAGTCTTGTCTGTCTAGTCTTGTCTGTCTAGTCTTGTCTGTCTAGTCTTGTCTGTCTAGTCTTGTCTGTCTAGTCTTGTCTGTCTAGTCTTGTCTGTCTAGTCTTGTCTGTCTAGTCTTGTCTGTCTAGTCTTGTCTGTCTAGTCTTGTCTGTCTAGTCTTGTCTGTCTAGTCTTGTCTGTCTAGTCTTGTCTGTCTAGTCTTGTCTGTCTAGTCTTGTCTGTCTAGTCTTGTCTGTCTAGTCTTGTCTGTCTAGTCTTGTCTGTCTAGTCTTGTCTGTCTAGTCTTGTCTGTCTAGTCTTGTCTGTCTAGTCTTGTCTGTCTAGTCTTGTCTGTCTAGTCTTGTCTGTCTAGTCTTGTCTGTCTAGTCTTGTCTGTCTAGTCTTGTCTGTCTAGTCTTGTCTGTCTAGTCTTGTCTGTCTAGTCTTGTCTGTCTAGTCTTGTCTGTCTAGTCTTGTCTGTCTAGTCTTGTCTGTCTAGTCTTGTCTGTCTAGTCTTGTCTGTCTAGTCTTGTCTGTCTAGTCTTGTCTGTCTAGTCTTGTCTGTCTAGTCTTGTCTGTCTAGTCTTGTCTGTCTAGTCTTGTCTGTCTAGTCTTGTCTGTCTAGTCTTGTCTGTCTAGTCTTGTCTGTCTAGTCTTGTCTGTCTAGTCTTGTCTGTCTAGTCTTGTCTGTCTAGTCTTGTCTGTCTAGTCTTGTCTGTCTAGTCTTGTCTGTCTAGTCTTGTCTGTCTAGTCTTGTCTGTCTAGTCTTGTCTGTCTAGTCTTGTCTGTCTAGTCTTGTCTGTCTAGTCTTGTCTGTCTAGTCTTGTCTGTCTAGTCTTGTCTGTCTAGTCTTGTCTGTCTAGTCTTGTCTGTCTAGTCTTGTCTGTCTAGTCTTGTCTGTCTAGTCTTGTCTGTCTAGTCTTGTCTGTCTAGTCTTGTCTGTCTAGTCTTGTCTGTCTAGTCTTGTCTGTCTAGTCTTGTCTGTCTAGTCTTGTCTGTCTAGTCTTGTCTGTCTAGTCTTGTCTGTCTAGTCTTGTCTGTCTAGTCTTGTCTGTCTAGTCTTGTCTGTCTAGTCTTGTCTGTCTAGTCTTGTCTGTCTAGTCTTGTCTGTCTAGTCTTGTCTGTCTAGTCTTGTCTGTCTAGTCTTGTCTGTCTAGTCTTGTCTGTCTAGTCTTGTCTGTCTAGTCTTGTCTGTCTAGTCTTGTCTGTCTAGTCTTGTCTGTCTAGTCTTGTCTGTCTAGTCTTGTCTGTCTAGTCTTGTCTGTCTAGTCTTGTCTGTCTAGTCTTGTCTGTCTAGTCTTGTCTGTCTAGTCTTGTCTGTCTAGTCTTGTCTGTCTAGTCTTGTCTGTCTAGTCTTGTCTGTCTAGTCTTGTCTGTCTAGTCTTGTCTGTCTAGTCTTGTCTGTCTAGTCTTGTCTGTCTAGTCTTGTCTGTCTAGTCTTGTCTGTCTAGTCTTGTCTGTCTAGTCTTGTCTGTCTAGTCTTGTCTGTCTAGTCTTGTCTGTCTAGTCTTGTCTGTCTAGTCTTGTCTGTCTAGTCTTGTCTGTCTAGTCTTGTCTGTCTAGTCTTGTCTGTCTAGTCTTGTCTGTCTAGTCTTGTCTGTCTAGTCTTGTCTGTCTAGTCTTGTCTGTCTAGTCTTGTCTGTCTAGTCTTGTCTGTCTAGTCTTGTCTGTCTAGTCTTGTCTGTCTAGTCTTGTCTGTCTAGTCTTGTCTGTCTAGTCTTGTCTGTCTAGTCTTGTCTGTCTAGTCTTGTCTGTCTAGTCTTGTCTGTCTAGTCTTGTCTGTCTAGTCTTGTCTGTCTAGTCTTGTCTGTCTAGTCTTGTCTGTCTAGTCTTGTCTGTCTAGTCTTGTCTGTCTAGTCTTGTCTGTCTAGTCTTGTCTGTCTAGTCTTGTCTGTCTAGTCTTGTCTGTCTAGTCTTGTCTGTCTAGTCTTGTCTGTCTAGTCTTGTCTGTCTAGTCTTGTCTGTCTAGTCTTGTCTGTCTAGTCTTGTCTGTCTAGTCTTGTCTGTCTAGTCTTGTCTGTCTAGTCTTGTCTGTCTAGTCTTGTCTGTCTAGTCTTGTCTGTCTAGTCTTGTCTGTCTAGTCTTGTCTGTCTAGTCTTGTCTGTCTAGTCTTGTCTGTCTAGTCTTGTCTGTCTAGTCTTGTCTGTCTAGTCTTGTCTGTCTAGTCTTGTCTGTCTAGTCTTGTCTGTCTAGTCTTGTCTGTCTAGTCTTGTCTGTCTAGTCTTGTCTGTCTAGTCTTGTCTGTCTAGTCTTGTCTGTCTAGTCTTGTCTGTCTAGTCTTGTCTGTCTAGTCTTGTCTGTCTAGTCTTGTCTGTCTAGTCTTGTCTGTCTAGTCTTGTCTGTCTAGTCTTGTCTGTCTAGTCTTGTCTGTCTAGTCTTGTCTGTCTAGTCTTGTCTGTCTAGTCTTGTCTGTCTAGTCTTGTCTGTCTAGTCTTGTCTGTCTAGTCTTGTCTGTCTAGTCTTGTCTGTCTAGTCTTGTCTGTCTAGTCTTGTCTGTCTAGTCTTGTCTGTCTAGTCTTGTCTGTCTAGTCTTGTCTGTCTAGTCTTGTCTGTCTAGTCTTGTCTGTCTAGTCTTGTCTGTCTAGTCTTGTCTGTCTAGTCTTGTCTGTCTAGTCTTGTCTGTCTAGTCTTGTCTGTCTAGTCTTGTCTGTCTAGTCTTGTCTGTCTAGTCTTGTCTGTCTAGTCTTGTCTGTCTAGTCTTGTCTGTCTAGTCTTGTCTGTCTAGTCTTGTCTGTCTAGTCTTGTCTGTCTAGTCTTGTCTGTCTAGTCTTGTCTGTCTAGTCTTGTCTGTCTAGTCTTGTCTGTCTAGTCTTGTCTGTCTAGTCTTGTCTGTCTAGTCTTGTCTGTCTAGTCTTGTCTGTCTAGTCTTGTCTGTCTAGTCTTGTCTGTCTAGTCTTGTCTGTCTAGTCTTGTCTGTCTAGTCTTGTCTGTCTAGTCTTGTCTGTCTAGTCTTGTCTGTCTAGTCTTGTCTGTCTAGTCTTGTCTGTCTAGTCTTGTCTGTCTAGTCTTGTCTGTCTAGTCTTGTCTGTCTAGTCTTGTCTGTCTAGTCTTGTCTGTCTAGTCTTGTCTGTCTAGTCTTGTCTGTCTAGTCTTGTCTGTCTAGTCTTGTCTGTCTAGTCTTGTCTGTCTAGTCTTGTCTGTCTAGTCTTGTCTGTCTAGTCTTGTCTGTCTAGTCTTGTCTGTCTAGTCTTGTCTGTCTAGTCTTGTCTGTCTAGTCTTGTCTGTCTAGTCTTGTCTGTCTAGTCTTGTCTGTCTAGTCTTGTCTGTCTAGTCTTGTCTGTCTAGTCTTGTCTGTCTAGTCTTGTCTGTCTAGTCTTGTCTGTCTAGTCTTGTCTGTCTAGTCTTGTCTGTCTAGTCTTGTCTGTCTAGTCTTGTCTGTCTAGTCTTGTCTGTCTAGTCTTGTCTGTCTAGTCTTGTCTGTCTAGTCTTGTCTGTCTAGTCTTGTCTGTCTAGTCTTGTCTGTCTAGTCTTGTCTGTCTAGTCTTGTCTGTCTAGTCTTGTCTGTCTAGTCTTGTCTGTCTAGTCTTGTCTGTCTAGTCTTGTCTGTCTAGTCTTGTCTGTCTAGTCTTGTCTGTCTAGTCTTGTCTGTCTAGTCTTGTCTGTCTAGTCTTGTCTGTCTAGTCTTGTCTGTCTAGTCTTGTCTGTCTAGTCTTGTCTGTCTAGTCTTGTCTGTCTAGTCTTGTCTGTCTAGTCTTGTCTGTCTAGTCTTGTCTGTCTAGTCTTGTCTGTCTAGTCTTGTCTGTCTAGTCTTGTCTGTCTAGTCTTGTCTGTCTAGTCTTGTCTGTCTAGTCTTGTCTGTCTAGTCTTGTCTGTCTAGTCTTGTCTGTCTAGTCTTGTCTGTCTAGTCTTGTCTGTCTAGTCTTGTCTGTCTAGTCTTGTCTGTCTAGTCTTGTCTGTCTAGTCTTGTCTGTCTAGTCTTGTCTGTCTAGTCTTGTCTGTCTAGTCTTGTCTGTCTAGTCTTGTCTGTCTAGTCTTGTCTGTCTAGTCTTGTCTGTCTAGTCTTGTCTGTCTAGTCTTGTCTGTCTAGTCTTGTCTGTCTAGTCTTGTCTGTCTAGTCTTGTCTGTCTAGTCTTGTCTGTCTAGTCTTGTCTGTCTAGTCTTGTCTGTCTAGTCTTGTCTGTCTAGTCTTGTCTGTCTAGTCTTGTCTGTCTAGTCTTGTCTGTCTAGTCTTGTCTGTCTAGTCTTGTCTGTCTAGTCTTGTCTGTCTAGTCTTGTCTGTCTAGTCTTGTCTGTCTAGTCTTGTCTGTCTAGTCTTGTCTGTCTAGTCTTGTCTGTCTAGTCTTGTCTGTCTAGTCTTGTCTGTCTAGTCTTGTCTGTCTAGTCTTGTCTGTCTAGTCTTGTCTGTCTAGTCTTGTCTGTCTAGTCTTGTCTGTCTAGTCTTGTCTGTCTAGTCTTGTCTGTCTAGTCTTGTCTGTCTAGTCTTGTCTGTCTAGTCTTGTCTGTCTAGTCTTGTCTGTCTAGTCTTGTCTGTCTAGTCTTGTCTGTCTAGTCTTGTCTGTCTAGTCTTGTCTGTCTAGTCTTGTCTGTCTAGTCTTGTCTGTCTAGTCTTGTCTGTCTAGTCTTGTCTGTCTAGTCTTGTCTGTCTAGTCTTGTCTGTCTAGTCTTGTCTGTCTAGTCTTGTCTGTCTAGTCTTGTCTGTCTAGTCTTGTCTGTCTAGTCTTGTCTGTCTAGTCTTGTCTGTCTAGTCTTGTCTGTCTAGTCTTGTCTGTCTAGTCTTGTCTGTCTAGTCTTGTCTGTCTAGTCTTGTCTGTCTAGTCTTGTCTGTCTAGTCTTGTCTGTCTAGTCTTGTCTGTCTAGTCTTGTCTGTCTAGTCTTGTCTGTCTAGTCTTGTCTGTCTAGTCTTGTCTGTCTAGTCTTGTCTGTCTAGTCTTGTCTGTCTAGTCTTGTCTGTCTAGTCTTGTCTGTCTAGTCTTGTCTGTCTAGTCTTGTCTGTCTAGTCTTGTCTGTCTAGTCTTGTCTGTCTAGTCTTGTCTGTCTAGTCTTGTCTGTCTAGTCTTGTCTGTCTAGTCTTGTCTGTCTAGTCTTGTCTGTCTAGTCTTGTCTGTCTAGTCTTGTCTGTCTAGTCTTGTCTGTCTAGTCTTGTCTGTCTAGTCTTGTCTGTCTAGTCTTGTCTGTCTAGTCTTGTCTGTCTAGTCTTGTCTGTCTAGTCTTGTCTGTCTAGTCTTGTCTGTCTAGTCTTGTCTGTCTAGTCTTGTCTGTCTAGTCTTGTCTGTCTAGTCTTGTCTGTCTAGTCTTGTCTGTCTAGTCTTGTCTGTCTAGTCTTGTCTGTCTAGTCTTGTCTGTCTAGTCTTGTCTGTCTAGTCTTGTCTGTCTAGTCTTGTCTGTCTAGTCTTGTCTGTCTAGTCTTGTCTGTCTAGTCTTGTCTGTCTAGTCTTGTCTGTCTAGTCTTGTCTGTCTAGTCTTGTCTGTCTAGTCTTGTCTGTCTAGTCTTGTCTGTCTAGTCTTGTCTGTCTAGTCTTGTCTGTCTAGTCTTGTCTGTCTAGTCTTGTCTGTCTAGTCTTGTCTGTCTAGTCTTGTCTGTCTAGTCTTGTCTGTCTAGTCTTGTCTGTCTAGTCTTGTCTGTCTAGTCTTGTCTGTCTAGTCTTGTCTGTCTAGTCTTGTCTGTCTAGTCTTGTCTGTCTAGTCTTGTCTGTCTAGTCTTGTCTGTCTAGTCTTGTCTGTCTAGTCTTGTCTGTCTAGTCTTGTCTGTCTAGTCTTGTCTGTCTAGTCTTGTCTGTCTAGTCTTGTCTGTCTAGTCTTGTCTGTCTAGTCTTGTCTGTCTAGTCTTGTCTGTCTAGTCTTGTCTGTCTAGTCTTGTCTGTCTAGTCTTGTCTGTCTAGTCTTGTCTGTCTAGTCTTGTCTGTCTAGTCTTGTCTGTCTAGTCTTGTCTGTCTAGTCTTGTCTGTCTAGTCTTGTCTGTCTAGTCTTGTCTGTCTAGTCTTGTCTGTCTAGTCTTGTCTGTCTAGTCTTGTCTGTCTAGTCTTGTCTGTCTAGTCTTGTCTGTCTAGTCTTGTCTGTCTAGTCTTGTCTGTCTAGTCTTGTCTGTCTAGTCTTGTCTGTCTAGTCTTGTCTGTCTAGTCTTGTCTGTCTAGTCTTGTCTGTCTAGTCTTGTCTGTCTAGTCTTGTCTGTCTAGTCTTGTCTGTCTAGTCTTGTCTGTCTAGTCTTGTCTGTCTAGTCTTGTCTGTCTAGTCTTGTCTGTCTAGTCTTGTCTGTCTAGTCTTGTCTGTCTAGTCTTGTCTGTCTAGTCTTGTCTGTCTAGTCTTGTCTGTCTAGTCTTGTCTGTCTAGTCTTGTCTGTCTAGTCTTGTCTGTCTAGTCTTGTCTGTCTAGTCTTGTCTGTCTAGTCTTGTCTGTCTAGTCTTGTCTGTCTAGTCTTGTCTGTCTAGTCTTGTCTGTCTAGTCTTGTCTGTCTAGTCTTGTCTGTCTAGTCTTGTCTGTCTAGTCTTGTCTGTCTAGTCTTGTCTGTCTAGTCTTGTCTGTCTAGTCTTGTCTGTCTAGTCTTGTCTGTCTAGTCTTGTCTGTCTAGTCTTGTCTGTCTAGTCTTGTCTGTCTAGTCTTGTCTGTCTAGTCTTGTCTGTCTAGTCTTGTCTGTCTAGTCTTGTCTGTCTAGTCTTGTCTGTCTAGTCTTGTCTGTCTAGTCTTGTCTGTCTAGTCTTGTCTGTCTAGTCTTGTCTGTCTAGTCTTGTCTGTCTAGTCTTGTCTGTCTAGTCTTGTCTGTCTAGTCTTGTCTGTCTAGTCTTGTCTGTCTAGTCTTGTCTGTCTAGTCTTGTCTGTCTAGTCTTGTCTGTCTAGTCTTGTCTGTCTAGTCTTGTCTGTCTAGTCTTGTCTGTCTAGTCTTGTCTGTCTAGTCTTGTCTGTCTAGTCTTGTCTGTCTAGTCTTGTCTGTCTAGTCTTGTCTGTCTAGTCTTGTCTGTCTAGTCTTGTCTGTCTAGTCTTGTCTGTCTAGTCTTGTCTGTCTAGTCTTGTCTGTCTAGTCTTGTCTGTCTAGTCTTGTCTGTCTAGTCTTGTCTGTCTAGTCTTGTCTGTCTAGTCTTGTCTGTCTAGTCTTGTCTGTCTAGTCTTGTCTGTCTAGTCTTGTCTGTCTAGTCTTGTCTGTCTAGTCTTGTCTGTCTAGTCTTGTCTGTCTAGTCTTGTCTGTCTAGTCTTGTCTGTCTAGTCTTGTCTGTCTAGTCTTGTCTGTCTAGTCTTGTCTGTCTAGTCTTGTCTGTCTAGTCTTGTCTGTCTAGTCTTGTCTGTCTAGTCTTGTCTGTCTAGTCTTGTCTGTCTAGTCTTGTCTGTCTAGTCTTGTCTGTCTAGTCTTGTCTGTCTAGTCTTGTCTGTCTAGTCTTGTCTGTCTAGTCTTGTCTGTCTAGTCTTGTCTGTCTAGTCTTGTCTGTCTAGTCTTGTCTGTCTAGTCTTGTCTGTCTAGTCTTGTCTGTCTAGTCTTGTCTGTCTAGTCTTGTCTGTCTAGTCTTGTCTGTCTAGTCTTGACTAGACCTAAAACTGAATTTTATAGAAATTCCCTTTACTATGGAAAAACACTTGAAATATGAATTCAATGATCGAGTCCACATATCCTACAGACAAAGTTTCTCTGAAGAATTTACTAAAATACGATTGTGCGGAAATCGTACACTCAGATCGACAAAAAGAAAAACTCATGACGATGCTATTATAGACTATTCAAAAATAAACGAAATTAATGAGAAATCCAAGCTTGACGCATCCAAAATTACTCACATTAAATCGATGTACCCTTATATGCCAGATATAGATAAACAATTTTATAATGCTGTGTTTGCAAATCATAATTAATATTATAATATACCTCTTCTCTTCTCTGTGATTAAAGTTTTCAAAATCTTAAACTTAATGTTAGTTTAATAAAACATTTAACGTATTTGAAAGTATTATGATTACCTTTCACATTTTTTATGCTATTAAATAATAATATAAACAATTACAAATTATATTTTACATTAAAATCTACTGAAATAAAAAATGATTTAATTTTAAATTACTCAGAATTTCTCTAATCAATGTTAATTCATATTCATATCATGTTAAGTATGGAACAAACTTGCAATTTTTTATTTCAACTCAATGTTTGTTCCATATGCAAATTAAATATTTAAATAAAAAGAGAAAAACATATCCTTTGTCAATTAAAGCCAATTGTGCAAAATCTCTAGCTTAAAACTTATTTTTCTAATAAGGTTGTGTCTAATTTGGTCCATCAGCTGCTGTATAAAATTGATCTGAACATTCAATGGCTATTATGTCAAAACTACTTATTGGTTGCATGGAACAAATAAGTTCTGAGGCGACGATATTATGAAGGGTTTAGGCTTAAGTCGTATATTGTTTCTTGGAGTGTTTTGAGTGGGGGTCTACGGGAGGGTTTGGTAGAGTCACGTCTGATACATAGGGGGTTTGTTATGGTCTCGTGAGAGTTAGTCGCTTTGCATTTGGTCAGCAGTCGTTTGTGTCTGTCGAAGAGTCTCGGGATTTGGGTGAGTCTGTATAGGAGTTCATTGGAAGGGTTATGGAGGATGTTTTTGGGGTGTCTTAGTTTGGAAATGATGCGTAGGGATGTTCGTTCTGCCGTTTCTAGTATTTTGTATGTTTTTCTGTTAGTGGTAGTCAGTAGTATGTGTCCGCAGTCGAGGATAGGTCTGCAGATGGATTCGTATATCTTGGCGGCCGTTGAAATAGAGATACCTTGGTCTACTTGTGACAAGCAGCGGAAATGTTTACTTCTTTGTACAGTTTTGGTCTTCCGTATTTTAGCGTCAGTGTTGAATTTTAGTTTGTTGTCGAATGTCATGCTTAGGTATTTTATATGAGTTGTCGGTTTCACGTCAATGGTATCTAGGTGGATGTGTGGGGAATTGGGGGAAATTCTCTGATTAGGTAAGAGGAGTTGGCATTTGGAAGGGTTTGCAGTAAGTCGCCAGAGGTTAAACCAGATTAGGGTGCTTTGCGTGAGTGCTTGACGTTCGTTCGTCGTTTTCTTTAAATTTTTATTGTGGGATATGAGAGCGGTGTCATCAGCGTATTGTAGGTGATATAGGAGGAGAGGTTGATTTGGGATTTGTCGGATAGGTTATAGTTGTAGATGTCGTGGCAGTATAAATTGTATAGCAAGGGAGAGAGGGGTGAGCCTTGGGGGAGGCCTTGGAGAGGGGTAAATTCAGAGGAGAGGGCGCTGTTTATTTTAATTTCGAGGAAATGTTTAAGGATATAGATGAGATACGGAGGAATATTGAGTTTGTCGCATTTTGAAGAGGAGGCCGGCATGCCACACATTGTCAAAGGCTTTATTTATGTCTAGGAATAGAGCAGCAAAATGATCTTTGCGGAGATAGGCAATTTGTAGGTTATTGGTGAGGATAAATAGGGGGTGAGTGGTGGAGTGTGAAGGCTTGAACCCAATTTGGTATGGTAAAATTGAATTTTTGAGCAGATCCCATAATTTGTTTTTGAGGATCTGTTCGAAAATTTTGCCTAGGACTGGAAGGAGCGTAATTGGACGGTAGCTATTTAATAATGAATGATTTTGACTAGGTTTTGGGATAGTGATAATTTTATCAAGCATTTGGGAAAGGATCTTTTATGGAGACAGACGTTGAATAGTTTAATTATGTGGTGGTGAATATCGTCAGGAAGGTTTCTGAGTAAGGATTTTTTGACAAGATCGGAGCTGGGGGAACTATTTTTGACATGGAAAAGAGCAGGGAGGTATTCTTCTTACGTTACTTCGTCCATGTCTGTATTGCCATTTTGAAAATAGTCGTTGAACCAAGAGTTTACTCTGTCGAAGTTAGTTTTGTCAAACGAGGGGGAGTAAGAAGGGGTAAAAAAGTCTTCAAAGTGTTTTGAAAAGAGGAAATGACGCTTTGTCAAGGTCAGAGGGGTACTGTTGATTATTGAAGGAGATGTCTAGGATGTGGAATGATGGACGGTATTTAGAGGTCTTTTTAATTTTATCCCATTATGTTCGTCCGGCGTCGTTCTTTATTTCTTCGCCTGACAGACTGACAGCCATTTGTTGGTACGAAACTAGCATATAAGTCTGTGTATGTCTTCGTTAAGTCTGTTCATGTTAGAATTTATAGAACTGTCTTCTGTTCTGCAGTATGTTCTGTATAGACAACGTTTTTGTTTGATTAACGACAGGATGAAGGGTGGCAGAGTTGGTCTATAGAAGTTTGTTTTGGATTTAGGGGAGTATGTAGAATTGAATTTGTCAGGTGGGACTAGAATTCGTCTACGTCTTGTAGGAAAAGGTTGTCGGGGTCTGTGATATTTATATAGGATAGGATTTTGGAGCAGACTTTAGGGATGTTGGTAAGGTTGAGATTAATTTTGGTAGGATTGTTGACCGGGCGAGGGATATGGGTTAAGGAGATAGAGAAGGAGATTGCCAAGTGATCAGAGCCAAGGTCTGGGGAGAGGGTAACATCCGTTATGGAGTTGACAAGGTTAGAAGTGTGGAGTAGTATGATGGGGGTAGAGTCTTTGTTTTGGGGCATGAAACATTTAGGGATTTGGTGTGATAGCGAAAAAAGAGGGAGTTATTTATGAAGGATTGGATCTGTCGAGTTTTGGATTTATTGAGGTTAAAATCACCGATGATGAGGGAATATTCGAACAGGGATGCCATGTTTAGGATATTCCGCTCAATCACGGAGTGGGGATGGATGTATACAAGGAATATATTTATTATTAAAATTTAAATAATATTTTCTTTTTATTGAGGAAGGGGATAGTGAAGTGGATGCAACCTAGTCTTGTTGGTAATTAGGTTTCCGTGCTTGAACAAGGATGACCAGTCTCTAAAGGTGGTGTTGCTTTCAGGAATTGTCTTGGTTTTTACAAATAAATGTCCGTCAATGGTATTTGTGTCGGTAAAGCTGTCTATTAGAAGTCGTTTGCTATTGTAGCTTTGCTATTGTAGTTGTTTGGGAAGTTTCTTCAGTAGGGAGGGTGGGGCTATAAGAGTCAGGGGCGGTCAAGTCAAACATTAGGATATACATTCTATCTCCTAACAAAAATGCATGGGTGTCAATTTGGTATTCTGAAATAAAGCGCTTGTTAAGTTTTTTTAAGAGGTCCTCACGGTTTGTGGTGTCAGGTAGATTCATTTCCTGTGTGTAGGTGATGATTATAAAGTCGTGGATGGTGAGTGGATCCTTGAGTTTTGTGTAACTTCGGTGGGTAGTTCAGCTGATTTCTTGTTTGTACTTCTTATTTTAACTTTAAGGACTCCATCGATGGGAGCTCTGGGTCAGTTTGGGCATTTAGGAGACCAAGCCGGATGATCGTAAGACCCACAAGTAGTGTATTTCGGAAGCAGAGAGGTCGCACATTTGTCGGTTTCATGGGGGCCGCTGCATTTTAGGCACTTAACAGGGGTGGTGCAGCTTTTACTACAATGGTCGAATAGTTGACACTTTGTGTAGGGACTAGGAATGGGAGGTGGAGGGGTGCTGGGAGATATGAGATAGTGCCTGTTCATAAAAAATAGGCCGCCGGAGGCTAATAACGAGTCGAAAGTTTTGATGTCAGCGGTTATTATACGAATTAGACGAGTTGGTTTGTTTGTCGCTTTGGCTATTATGCATTTGCAATAACAGACATTATTGTTCAGCGAGCGCAGATGTTCAGCGATTGTTGCATCTTCGATTTCATATTCGACTTTTTCAATTACTGCGGAATAGAACACGGGTTTTGTGAGGGAGGGGTTTCTGGGTGTAAACTTTGATTCTAGTGTGAAGGAATTGATGGTTTTGTTGGTTATGAGTGATTTTAGGGAACTTGTCGCATCCGTGTCGGTTTTAAGGAGCAGATGCCTTGCTGTTTTAATAATTATATCCGTGTTTCTTGGACATAATGGAAAATTGGATTCGGGACATGGACGGATTAGTAGTTGTGATGGAGTAGTTGAATAGAAAAGTTTTGAGTGGCTTGCTTACGTGTGTGTGTTGTAGGTTGTGTGTTTGTTGGAGTTGTTGTTTGAAGAGGGTGGTGGGGTGAGCAAAGTAGAAGCTTGTGGTGTGGTAATTATTTGGCTGGTTTTTTCCTCTTCTACTTTTTTTTGGGTGGGCGGCCTCTTTTCCTTTTCTTTATGAATCCCGCGAATTCGTCTTCCTCGGAGATGTTGGACATGTGGGATGAGCCAGCATCATCGGTATTCATACCGACAATGCGTGAATCGGTAATATAAATTTATAATAAAATTATATTTCGTTGGATTTCCAATAAATTTCACACAAATGAGTTTAGCCAGGTGGAGAGAACCAGAAAAAAGGGTAAAACGTTATCGTAGATAAGCGGGCGAATACTCGTAGACGTATCTCCTCGTTGGCGTATCGAAAACGACCTATGCACTTATTATACGGTATATGTTTATTTTTATGTTGTCGAAATTCATCTCAATAGTTCATTTCCTGAATTATAATTCACTGATCTATTCCTGCAATGTCCTATAGTCTAGTCCGTGAATTATAAATATTTATAAACGAAATTGATATTAAAAATTTAAATGAATAATTCAGTAAAAAAAAGAAAATTTCAATAATGTTTAAATTTTCCGGAATTACCACTAAAAACTTTTTATATTCGTTTCCTGTAAATGTATATTTTTCATCCTGAAACATTACAGGGGGATTTGAGAGTAAGCATTCCCTTTAAATCTTATGTGTATTTTATAGGGCTCTGGAGAGAACTAGACGGATGCGGTTTTTGAATATCATAAAAAATTTAAAATTTCTCAAACCGATATATCGCAACCCGCAACGCCGTTTTATGTGCACAGAAAATATACACTGCTGTAATTCTTTGCATTGATTTTTTTTTTAATTTTGTTTAGCTTCCTTTAAGAAACTTCACTGTTTGTTCTGCCCTGTTTATTAACATAACTAGAGAGAAACTTTCTTCCGTTCGTGCAATTAACTCCTGGAATAACGGAACCTCTCCCCCAAATATAAACAATTCCTTTTGTCAGTATTTGCTAATTTCGTTTGTAAAACTGTACTTTTTCGTTATAATTCCTTTATAGTTGAGTATTAAGGTAGTAAGCGGAGATTTTAATAATTTCATTATGTTCAGATTGTGTGACGGATGTCACGCCTTGCGTTCTTTGTTCAACGTTTTAAAACAATGTTATTATCGTCTGGCAGGCGATTCCAATAATAAGACGAGATGTCTCCGTCATCATAATGTCGTCATTTCCTGTCGCTGGAATAATGCGGTGCTCGGATGAATGCACAGAACAATTACCGTTCTTTCTCTGAGGCGGTCTGCATATAAGGCGTGCTATTAAAGATTTTCAGTTTTCATTTGATAAAAAAATAAAATATCTTTTGCAGATTATGAAAACCTTTCTTGAAAAATGGTACGTCGTACGATACGTGTTTCGAAGGATTGTACCCACATTTTAAGCAGTAAACCATTACATAATTCAAAAACGGCATGATGAAAATCAATAGAGTTCGGATTAAAAAATATAAATAAACGTTTAAAAAGCATTATTGCAATGTACAAAATATTGCAATGTACATAAATTTAGAATATAGATTTATTTTTCTACAATGAAACAAACATTTAATTTATAAATGGAAACTTTGGTAAATTAAGTTTTGTAGAACGGGCAATAATTAAATGCACATTTTCCCTCGCAAGTTTTGTCTCCACTCACAAAATGTTTTTGTAATCCTAAAAATATCTTTTCACGTCAACGATTGTTACTGCAGCATATTTAAGTTTTGCAGCAATAGCTGGGTGCATTTGTAAATGTGAGACATTGCTTCCTGTCAAGACTGAAGGAATTCTTTTTAACTTCTGAAATCCTTCGTTTTTAGATAAGGTTGGCACGGAAGAAGCCTCCACGCGGCGCCCCCTGGTAACACTGTTCCACCAGACAGTGGCTAATCCTTCCACCACACCAAACCACCGGACACGAAAAAAAAGTGTAGTGCGTGAGAGTAAAGTCGGGAGTGTTAGTTTCGCGGAAAGTCAAATCGTTAATTGCCGAAAACTTTTGTAGTGCGCGAGTGTAAAGTCGGGAGTGTTAGTTCCGCGTAAAATAAAATGTATAGGGAAAGTTTCCGAAAAATTTTGCAAATAAAATTGTGCCGTGAACAAAGACACAGTGTTAGATCCGCGAGTAAACAAATTCAAACCGTGATTAGGGTAGTTGTGGATCCCATCAATGGCTGGTGGATATGGTTGGGGGAGCGGCGCAGACTGCAGGAGGCGCCTGTAGGGCAGGAAGAACGCCTGCTGCTTAGGGTCTCAGAAAAGTGCAGGAAACCGTCCACTGCACAAAGGTAGGTCCTGCAAGAGATTGAGCGGCAAGATGCCAAGTAGTGAGTGGTTTTTGAAATTTATTAATCGCGGTCGCGAGTGCTCCGATAGGACTTTGGCGCTCAAGATTCGGATTGGATTTTGAGTGGTCGAAGTTCTCGAACGTCCTAGGAAAATTTTAATGGCTGTTTAGACCGATCTGGAAAATGGAATTTAAAATGGTCATTTTGGTTGAATAAGTCATTTTCAAAATATCCTCTTCCAGAGTCTAACAGCCATCGCCAGGAATATTTCTTGGGAATAAGCAGATTCGGTCTAGAAATTGCGTATGATTAGTCCTGAGTTTGCGCTTACTGCTTTCCCGTTTTGCAGAAACCGAACGATCCGTATGGTTCGATGCGTGTGTCAAGAAGGAAGAAAGAAGAAGCGAAAACACAGGAGAACCAGATTGGTAAGTTGGTTTAGCTTGTAATCAAAATATGTATTAAATTTTTTAATTCATATTTTCTTTTAAGCAGTTTTCAGTTTAAAAATTATTAATTTTTGAGAGCTTTTATTTATTTTTTATTTATTCTAGCTCTACAACCCTGGCTGGGTCTTGGCTGACTGTACTCCTTTTTTCCACTTTATATGGTCTTCCATCAATCTGTGGTCAAAGGGAATGTTCATCTTTTGGAGATCTGATTTAATGTTGTCTCTCCAACGCATTCTAAGACATCCAATTTGGACAATTTCCCTGTCGTAAATCTCTTGCACCTCGGCATTCGTTCTAATGCGATACCGATTTGTGGTCGGATCGTAATGGGGCCAAAGATTTTTCTAAAGATTTTTCGATCAAAACGCCTAAGATTTTTTTCGCTTGCTTTGGTCATTGTCCACGTTTCGCATCCATTTGTTATTACTGGCCTGCTAATGGTTTTATAAATTTTAATTTTTGATGTTCTTGTTATTTCATAAGTTTGTTTGGTGGGTATAGGCAGCGGTTTGCAGATTCTGCCCTCGATTTCCTCAGTGACGTCATTATGAGCAGTGACTGTAGCTCTAAGGTATTTGAAACGTTTTGCCCTTTCCAAATTTAAAGTGCTAACTTTGACGTTTTGCAATATTCTATCTCTCCGCCCCATTCCGTTTATACACACGTAATTGGTTTTCTCTTCATTCACTTTTAGTCCCACTTTATCCTATATTTTCGATCTATTTGAAAATGTCTTTTACGGTTAGGATGGAGTCTCCAATGATATCGATGTCATCTGCGTATGGTAATAGAAGTTGGGGCCCTATAGTTGTTAGCAAGTCAGTTTTTATTTCCGCTGATCTCACGGCTTTCTCTAAGACGAGGCTGAGAAGCAACGGTGACAGGGCGTCGCCTTGTTTAAGCCCACCGTGTATTTCGAAACTACTAGATAGACTGTTATTTACTCGTACTTTAGATACTCTAACCTCCATACAAACCTGAGTGATTTGAATGAGCTTTTTTGGTATTGAGAGTTATGCCATCGCATTCCAGACCTGACTTCTCTATGCTATCGTATGCCTGCCGGAAATATATGAAGAGGTTATGCACCGTTCTATTACTCCCATCCTTTTTCCAGGAGCTGCCTCAGTGTAAAGAGTTGGTCTATTGTTGACCTGTTTTTCCTAAATCCGGCTTGGTATTCTCCAAGGAGGCTCTATCGCATATGGGGTTAGTCTATATAGTAGGATGTTTGATAGAACTTTATATGCGGTGTTTATCAGTGAGATTACTCTGTAGTTGGAGCATTTTGATTTGTCCCCATTTTCGTGAATTGGCACTATGATGCCTTCTTTCCACCTTGTTGTTATTTTTTCTTTTCCCCATATGAAAGGTATTAGTCGGCGAATTTGGCGATGTAGTGCCTCTCCCTCATATTTTAGAAATTCTGCCAGTTTCTCGTCCCAGAAAGGTGCCTTGGAGTTCCTCAGTTTATTTAATGCCTTTTGGGTTTCTTCGAAAGAAGGTTCTTGGACTGCTAGGTCCACTGTGATGTATGTTTCTTCTTTGTGCGGTTCTTCCTGTTTTACGTTCAAAAGATCTTTAAAATATCTTTTCCAATTTCCAATTTGTTTTTCGTCATTGAGTATCATGTGGTCTTGATTGTTTTTCAGGCTTCTGGGCTTAAATTCTCTTTTCTCCAAAGAAATTGCTCTGTAGAACTCTCTAGAGCCCGGTTTAGGACGATCTCTTTCTATTATTTCATACCTCTGTCGTTTATATCTTCTTTTCTTCGCTCTTATCAGTTTTCTTGTTTCTTTCCGACAGTTTTCTCTATTTTCGTTTGTTTGTAGTTGTATCATTCTCTTCCTTACTGTTTGTCTTTTTCCTAACTGTTTTTAGCATTCTTCGTCGAACCATGTTTTTGCCCTCTTTCTTTTACTTTTTCCAAAGACATTTTCGGCGGACTTTGTTATAATTTGTGCAGCTACATCCCATAGCTTTTCAATTTCACTACTTTCTGTTTCAGAGTTTAGTGTTTGTTTTTCTATTTTGTTGAGGTTTTGTCTCATTTTACAGTTCGTCCATGTTCCATTGTGGGGTTGATTTGGTTTTGTTGTAATTGTCTGTCGATATTCTAGTTCTGACTTTTACTCGGACTAAGTAATGGTCTGTGTCCACATCTATTCCTCTGAGGCTTCTCACATCGAAAATGTTACTCGCGTGATCCCCATCTATAATGATATGGTCGATCTGCTATCGGGTAATGTTATCATTCGAAACCCAGGTCTGTTTATGAATGTCCTTGTGTGGGAACATGTGGGAATGTCCTTGTGTGGGAACATATGTCTTATAGCTTATTAAGCTTGGTTTGTGTTGTTGAACCATGCGATACAGGAATGCTTGCAATAGCATTTTCGAAATCATTAATTATTGTAATCGCAACCAGAAACATTCCTTGTTTTTGAAGAGAATTTATTGTGTCGCTCACGAAACTGAAACTGCTTTTCATAAAGACCAGATCTTTTGCAATTTGGCATTTTTTTTTAATTTAAAACTGCATGAGTGTCTTTAATCAACTTGCTACATGTTTCGGGTTGCTGAAATATAACGATTTTTAAATTTTTCAAATGATCTGTTTAATGAAATGCGGCATCTAACCAACTTACCCACCTTGTCAAGACAGGTTCAGGTGGCAATAGAGTGTTAGGTACTTGCTGCTTGAAAAACTGTACTCGCGATAGTACTGAACTATCGGGGATGCACCATCAGGAGCAAACCAGGCATGAGATACCTGGAAGCAATGCTGGATCAGAGGCTGCATTTTAAAAAGCACTTCATGTACGCAGGAAACAAATCTGCTGCAACTGCCGCAGCTATGGCCAGGATTTAGCCCAACATTGGAGGTCCTCCCGGTGCCAGGAGCACTTCGAGCACTTCGATACTTCTCTACGCGGCGCTGACCTTGGCAGAAATGATGAAGGTCCACGCGTACCAAAGACTGATTGGCCCCGCACGCAGAATGAGTGCATTAGGCATGCGCAGGAGAGTGTTAGGCACACCGGACTGTGTTCGCAGATGCGGCAAAGGTCATCGCTGCCTTCTACCCATAGATCATTGCTGTTAGCAAAAGAGTGCATGCGACAATACAGAAAGAAGAACGCGTCGGTGCGTACGCGTACCAGGTGCTTTAAAAAATATTATTTTACCGTTTTCTATAAGTTCATGAACAAAAAGAAATTACTGCCTTATGGTTTCAGTAACTCTAAGCCATGAGCTAAACAAGTACAATGAATTAAATAGGGATAAAAGACTTTCAAGATTGCGGCCGTTTTAACCATAGCGTCGGAGATCATGAGTAAAATTTTGTTGTTGGAAACTGATTCTGACAAATATAAGTTTGGCAATGTTTCATTTATAAATCAAGAAACTGTATTATTGTTCGCTGCTTCTAGTTACTTAGAACACATTAAATAGCCTTTGGCTGGAACTTCTTCATTAAGATTCCCTAAAATAAGATTTGCTAGACATCTTCTACGAACATCCGCAGTTTTATCCACTATAAATCAGATGTAGTTTCGTCCAATTAATTCTTTTAGTTTAAGAACAGTTTCGTTACGTAGTTTTTCCTGAACGTATTTTCGCCTGGTGCAGGCATCCAAAAATGTTTCAACACAATGGTTTTATAATTTATTTAAAGGTATTTTAGATTGTATCATGGCTTTGCATGAATCAAAATTGACTTTTTTTTTTGTTCGCTGCATTCAGAACTTGATCCAAACGATTATACAACTTTCGTTTGTATAAACTTAAACTTTCTCAAACACTCTCCGATGCCACGTTATCAGTAGATATTGTGATATGTTGTATTTTTTTGTTACATTTGATCAGAAATTAAATACAGAGGCACTTACAGAAATATATTGATGTAAATGACAAGGTTAGCAATAAATTTTATGTGTACCAGTAGACTTTTCTTATTTTTGAAAATAATCTTTGATTTTCAGACACAATTAGCTCTTTAAACATAACCCATTTAAATATAACTAGCAGAAGCAAATTACTTGGTATAACTGAGATAGGTCTAGTAAAATTTAAACATTTACCATTGTTACACATGCTCTGTAAAGAGCTGGTAATTCTTGTACCTTAAGGATGTTCCGGAGGTTAATAAATATACGGAAAAAGTTATGAAACTTCTTAAGGTTGTTGTTAGAAAAAAACAGAAACAAAATCAGGTCAATTCACTAAACCGTTTAATAGTTATTGCAATTCAAAACAGTTGATTCAAAACAGTGAACAGTTTTTACATTTCGTCTTATGAGCGCACTATATTCTCGGAATAAAAGAGTCCAAAAATGTCACAAAAAGAAATGGCAAAATTTCCAAAAAAACATATGAGTAGCTTAATAAATTCGCAGTAACTATTAAAGTTGTTGACTGTGTAAAGTTTCATCGTGATTCGCTTAACCATTTATGAGACATATATTAAAGTTCGTTAAATTTCTACCTAAAACGAACTTGAAAGCGGCAAAGCACGTTGGATTCAAAGAACATTCGATGAAAAAAATCGCGCTTTGAAATTATTAAAATTGGTAAATATATTTAATAGGTTAAACAAGTTTAACTTCTGCTTTTGTGTGTAACGCCTTCGAAAGAATCTTGTATGTTAACGGGACAAGAGAAATTCCATGGTGGTTGTTTAGATCAGTAAAATCTCCCATTTTGTGAAGCGGATGAATCAGAGCAGATTTCCAATCGGGTGGTAATATCTCTGTTTTCCAGACTTATTGAATGATCTCGGTTAGCTTGCGCACGGCATTGTTTTCAGCACCTTTCCACAGTTCAGCAACGATAGAGTCCTCGCCAGCTGCAAGTTGAATGATCTGGCCAACTTCTTCCAATGAAAGGGGCAGCGAGTCCGACTTTGGAGTGGTTTGTTTATAGTCGAAGTCTTCCCTACGTTGGTCACAGTTGAGTAGATTTTTAAAGTACTGGGTCAAAAGGTGGCAGCTGTACTTGTCGTGATAAGCCAGTTTGGGTTATTTGGTTTTGGGTGAAGGTTCGTTTGGCTCCTCGAATTATCTTGGCTGTAACCTTTCTTTGTTCCAAAAATTTATGCCAATTTTCCTTGATCTTTTTAGAATTCCACTCCACCCAGGCTGTCTGTCTTTGGGCTATTGCATTGTAACAGTCTTCAGTCAGTTCAGAGTTCATTAGCCTCCTTGATAACAATCTCCTTCACATGGTCCCAGCTGTTTAGATCTGTATTTTATGACTTATTGCTTCACTGTTCTTGAATCAAATCTTACCATTTTAGAGGTTCTGTGTAATCTATTGTTTCTAGGCTGGAGTCTTATTTTGATTTTTGAGAGGTAGTGGTAGAGTTCAGATTGGCGCTTCTTAGTTTGGCCCTTCACTTTTTTTTTCCTTTTGAGATTTTCGTGAAATGGCCACATGTTCTATCTGGTATTCACCCAAGTTGGTATTAAGAGAAATCCAAGTTTTCTGCTTCCTTGGCAAAGCTGTAAATTTCATGAGCAACCCAAATGTCCTACATAGATCCACCAATCGTTCTCCGTTGCGGTTGGTTCGCTTATGCGCCGGATAATTGCCCGATATGCCTCTGTATTTTTACTCTCTTCCCAATTGAAGTCACAAAGCAGTATGACGGTGTGCCTCTTTGGAAGTTTAGAGATAATATCTTCTAAGTCTTCCCAGAATGTATCATTTCTGTCTGGATTGCGTCTGTTGTCTTGGTTGATTGGGGCATATACATTGACTATACTGTAGCCCTTGTTTTGCGCATTTGAGAGAGAGGATGGATACACGACTGCTCGGGGAGGTAAATTCGGTGACTGAATCCAGTATTCTGTAACTGATTATAAATCCAGTACTTAAGTGGGGTACGTTCTTCATTACCCGCTGACCCACTTTTCCTTTGAGGTTTATGTAACCTTAACTTTTTTTTGCAATTATAATATATGTTAATACATCAGTCCGAACCTGCATGAGAAACGAGAGAGTGTTTTTTAAGTGTAAGATCGGAAAGTTACTGAAAACTATGTATAAAGATAGTTTAAAATAAGTGAACTAACGAAATCGTGTAAGTAAAACCCTAGCCCTAAACTGGGTATACTGCATGATTAAGACTTTTACGTGTAAGTGATAAAATTAGACATATATAAACTATATCAACAAGAACAGCTGATCGTGTAGTGCCAGCGGCTGCGCGGCGGTCTGCCCACGACGGTCTACCGGCTTAATGGAGCAGGGCCGGACTTAGCGCATCGACAAAAATGTTTAAGCGAGAGCCAACGACAATTGAAGGATGGCGGGGAGCATTCGAAGAAGCAATGGGCGGAAATTTCAAAACTCCGCGAACAAATAGCGGCACTACAGCCAAAACAAAGTTATAGTCCATTATATTCGGAAGCAGAAGAACAACTAGTTGCAGAATAAACTGAATGGATAGTACAGGGAAATAAAAAGAGGAAACTCAGGCTTACCCCAGATGGTAAGTCAAAGAAAACTTAAGAATCATCGACAATAAAACAGCCAGAAATAAAACTACCGGAATCAAAACAGCTTAAACCTCCTCCAGTAATAGTAAGCAATGTCAAAGATTTCAAGCAACTGGATGCAGTGCTCACCGACAAAAACTTAAAATATAAGGCAAATATGCTGAGTAATGACCAAATCAAAATCAATTTTGATACAGAGACAGAACACAGAGAACTAACTCAACTTATAAATGAAACAAATCAACAGTGGCACACCTACGAAAACAAGCAAACAAGGCCACTCAGAGTTATGGCCCGAAACTTGCATTCAACATGCGACCCCGATGAAATCAAAGCTGAGCTAATAGAAAGACAGTTTAAAGTAATCGATGTCGTCAACAAGATAAGAAAAACAAGAGTAAATGGGCAAACTATAAGAAAGCCGCTACATCTATTCATGGTAACGTTTGAGCATGATGAAGACATCAAAAAAATATTTGCGATAGAATTCCTAATGAACCTAAAGGTAAAAATAGAAGCATTGCGGAGCAACAAATTAATTCCACAATGCAGAAAATGACAATGGACATACCCAAAAATTTTGTGGACACGAAGCAAGGTGCGTCAAATGCGCAGGTGATCACCTTTCATCTGCGTGTAAGAAACCATTGAATACAGCACCTCTCTGCTCAAATTACGGAGAGAATCACGTTGCAAACTATCGTGGGTGCATAGTAGCGAAAGTACTGCAGAAACGGAAGGATTTCATTAATAAAACAAGAAAGGTGGAACCAGCAAACACAAGAAAACGTGAATATCTATATTCTCAAACAAGAAATGACACCACATTTGCTCAAGCAGCACAAGAAAATATAAATAATACACAAACATCACAAAGTCACAACGAACAACAAACGATAATACAAATGATGCAAGAGTTAATGTTAAAATTTGTTACACAAGAAAAAAACATGAAATCTCTTTCGGAAAGATTGAACGAATTAGAAATAGGCAATAGAGCAGCCGCTTGCAGATAAAAAAATGGATAAACAAGACCTAAGAATAGCGATTTGGAATGCTAATGGGCTTCTAGAGAGACAAAATGAAGTTCAATTATTCCTGGACACACAGAACATAGACATATGTCTAATTTCAGAGACACACTTTACAAACCATTCACACATAAAACTGCGGGGATACCAAGTCTACCACACAACTCATCCCCGAAATCAAGCCAAAGAAGGAAGCGCAATCGTAATCAAAAATAGTATCAAACACTACGAGTAGCAACACCTCCAAAGAGAAGAAGTGCAGCTAACAATGGTAGTGATTCAAACAATCAAACAGAAACTATTAGTTGGGGCAGTATACATTCCACCCAAGTACAACTTAAAGAAAGATGACTACAAGAACATACTCAAGCATGCCGGAGACATATTTATTGTAGGAGGAGACTATATTTCCAAACATACAGATTGGGGTTCTAGGCTCAGTAATACCAAAGGTAAAGAACTAAGAAGTGCTATAAAAGAACTTGGATGCAACTACCACTCGACTGATAAGCCCACATATTAGCCAACAGATCTTAAAAAAATCCCAGATCTGCTTGACATCTTTATTTCAAGCAAGATAATCACCCAACTTCACTAATATCGAAGAAAATTTTGACCTGAATTCCGATCACACAGGAATAATTTTAACCATAAGTGAAAGAATCATTAAAAAAGAAGCAAAGCCCACCCTGACTAACAAGACAACTGACTGGAAAAGTTTTAGAATTGACTTGAACAATCTAATAAACTTAAAGGTAAAATTAAAAACCAAAGAGCACCTTGATACTGAAGCAGTAAACTTTATGAAAGACGTACAAAAGGCAGCATGGAATAATACCAAAACCTCCATCTGGAAAACTGTGGGAAATAACTACACAAATGAAATAAGGGAACTGATAAAGGAAAAGAGGAAAGCTAGAAGGGTATGGCAACAAACTAGGGATCCAATAGATAAAAATATTTTAAATAACAAAACACAGCGGCTAAATAGAGTAATCAAAAAAATTAAAGAAGACTCAATTAGTAGGCCTAACCATGAAGGCCTAACAGCGCATAGTGATACCGAATACTCCCTATGAAAGGCAGCTACAAAACCAAATTTGATTAACCAAGCCCCGCCGTTAAGAATGGAAAATGGTTCCTGGGCACGGGAAAACATGCAAAAAGCAGAACTTTTCGCCAAGTATCTGGAAGAAACTTTTATGCCTAATGATACACAAGCAGACATTACGCTGCTAGACATAGTTAACCGAGACGAAGAGAGAATCCCCTTAACAACCTCGAAAATAGTTGCGAATGAGATAAAAACAAACCTAAGCTCAAGGAAAGCACCAGGCTTCGACTTAATAACAGGAGAAATCCTAAAACAGCTCCCACGAAAAAGTATTGTTAAATTAACCTACCTGTTCAATGCAGCGCTTAGATTAAAACATGTTCCTGATATCTGGAAAATAGCTGAAGTGGTCATGATACCAAAACCTGGCAAGCCACCACAGGAAGTCAAATCATATAGGCCCATATCCTTACTAACAATAATCTCCAAACTTTCCCCAGAAAAACTTCTCTTAAAGAGATTAAAACCAATCATTGAGAAGAAAAACCTTATTCCCAACCATCAATTTGGATTTAGATGTAAACATTCTACAAAAGATCAGGTACGTCGAATAACAGACATTATCGAAAAGGCTTTAGAAGAAAAGAAAGTCTGCGCAACGATCTTCTTAGATGTTGCGCAGGCATTCGACAAGATTTGGCACCAGGGACTTGTTCACAAATTAAACCAACTTCCTCCAAAACAGTATGTTGAACTGCTAAAGTCATACATTACAGATAGAATGTTTCGCATAAAACAGGAAAATGATTACACCGAGCTAAAAGAAATACAAGCATGTGTCCCGCAAGGTAGTGTGCTGGGACCTATACTTTATCTTCTTTATACGTGCGATCTACCAGATATTGAAAACATCTCCATAGCAACATTTGCAGATGATACTGCACTTATGGCAGTTGCTAATAATGCAACTGAAGCTACAAAAAAACTTCAACAAGCTACAAATAAGATATCCAGATGGATGCAAAATTGGAAGATAAAGCTGAATGAAATCAAATCTACTAATACCAACTTTACCAACAAGAAAATCATGGACCATACACCTTTAAGCATTAACAATAACATTATACCATATTTAAACACAGCAAAGTGCCTAGGTATAACCCTAGATACAAAACTTCTTTGGAAAGAACATATAGAAAAAAATTGGAAGCATTAGGTATAAAATATCGTAAAATGTATTGGCTAATAGGTCGCAACTCAAAATTGTCAATATACAACAAAGTGTTACTATATAACCAGACTTTAAAACCACTGTGGACTTATGGCATTCAACTCTGGGGGTGTGCCAAATCATGTCACATAAACAAAATTCAGCGATTCCAAAACAAGGTTCTACGAAATATTGTTAATGCACCGTGGTATGTACGAAATAGCGACATTCAACGGGACCTTGGCATCGAAGATGTTGCCAGTGCGATTAAAAGACTTGCTGCTAACCACGAACTAAGGCTCCAGAACCACGTCAACGCCGAAGCGACCCAACTCCTGGATACACGTGGAATAAGAAGACTGAAAAGACCTCATAAAATAAACCTAAACCTCACGAACTAGTACAGTGCGAGGAGCTAAGTATGCGATGTGTGATGTGCCTGGAACGTTTAGTGAAAGCTTTTGGTCACCAGTGGGTGAACACTAGATTACGCGCCGTAGTATTGTATTAGAGCAAAATTAATGGTTAGTTTAGTTAAGACTAGTTTTAATAATTACTGTATTTTCTTTATGGTGAAACATTTAATAAAAAAAAAAAAAAAAGTTAATACTTATTAGTAAATTTCATATTCTGATTTCATAATTCATATTTCGTCTCCGAATGTCCCTCCTGAATATTTTAATTCTATAAAGCCTCTAATCCTTTAGTCTACAGTGAGCTTTCTCTTAGTCATTTTTAAAAGCCGCAAAATGAATCACTTTAATGATTCTCTAATTCAAATATATTCGCAAACGACAACTTCTTTTTATTTCTTATTTAACGTCGCATGATATACTGCAGGTCATACATATAAAGTGTTTCTAAGCAATTTCTTTTGTAAAACCGGCAACTTATAAGTAAGATAAACAGAAATTTAATATTTTGCGTATATTCACATGCATAATATTGGTATATGTTTAAAAATAATTATCAATGAATATGTACCAAACAAGAGCATAAACTATACAAGATATAACAATAAGCCTTAAATAAGCAAAAAGTTAATAATTACTTGATTAAAAAAGCAAATCTGCGCAAAAATACCCATTTTGTAATTTTTGTAAAATAATTTCTAGATTTAACTTTTATTTGCTTGTAATATATACTACATGTTTAATACCTTGAAATCCGGACTCTAATTGTCGAGCTGCTATGAAGGCGCAATACAAAAAAACTTTAATTTCAAGGACGTATCAATATTTTTTTATAATAACAGAGATATTTATTTGATTAGCCATTAATGGAGAAATTATTTGACAACAGAGTAAGAAATATCCATTGCTCATCTTCTAGTATCCCTTGGCTATATTTATAACAATGTAGGAAATAACCATTCCAACATCTGGTATATCCTACTACACTACAAAGAGCATAGTGTGGAGTTAGTCCATCAACACGACCTTTGATGGTATTGCAGAAGATGATAATTCAGAGATTTTTTATGGCTCCAGTATATGAGTTTTTTTAAGGAAAAACATCAGTAGTTACTTACACATAATAATATAAATCCTTTTAACACCTAATAACTCTTTAACTTGTAACTTCTTTTCTAACATATAATGCGTTAATACACAAATACTATGAATACCTAGATATCTAATAGTAATAATACTAATAATAATAATAATAATAGAACTACTAATATCGTGTATATATTTTTTCATTTCAAATATAGCTTCAATCATCTATTTCTGAACCTTTATCACTTTATATTCACTGTACATTGACTGATTCATACATATTCAAAAGCTTTATGTTCAAGTGCTTAATTGATTAAATTTTTTCAGTTACCAGTTAACTCTTTATAAGAAGGTACTGACAAAGCCGTATCTGCCGATCCGGGACAGATAACAAAATGTAATTGTAGCTAGCAAAGCATGTTTGTAGTTAGCAAATTTATTTATGTGCATGTTTGTAGTTAGCAACATTAGTTGTAGCTAGCAAAGAAAACTTTTGATTTTTTTCAATAACTTTATAAATAACGATGTTACTGAAATAAATTTTCTCGCATTTTCCGATTTCACGATACCACAAATGTTATCACGGATTATCAAAGAGACTTCTAGTTTTCACCAATAGATTCAATAATCCAAATAGTCTGGAAACATATAGCAGATTATTATCGACCCAGCCATCGATCCATTGAAGGCCTTTTTTTTATTTTTCGTTTTCTGCATTTTTTTTCAGTTTGGTATGGTTAACGAATCTAACGATTCGTAAGCGCGCAGAAATTTAATTAAAACAACACGAACAACGAAATGAATTAGTTTCCGTTGTAGAAATAAAAATGAAATAAAGAAGACAAGGTGAGATCTTGGAATTATCTTTTTTTGTTAACGATTAAGCTTCCCTTTTAATAAAAAAGGAACGGAAATGGTCAAGAATACACGGTCTTGGCAGGTGAGCATTTCTTCAACCGACAAATTGATGTAGAAACACGTTTTTCGACGCTGCTAGCAGATTAACCGTAAAATAACATCCGCGGCGATAATTAAGTTTTATTTAGAAAAAAAAACTCAGATTTACTTGCTTCACCAGTCACTATAATACAGTCAACTAGAACGAACGTCTTGTACATCATTCTCTACTTTAGTAGAAACATGCATGTACTTTACAAAGTGATACTTTATCTGATTGCAAAATCTTGAACTATATAGGTCTGCACGATCCCAACGTTTGAGGCGAAAAAAAGCGGTGAAGCGCTTTTCCGGGAGGAAGTCAATCGAGCGAGACTACTATAGCGAATTTAGATTCTCTCTATACACACAAAAAAGAATAGAGAAAGAATATTAAAGAAATTCCATCTAATTGAAAAACATTTAGAAATTCTATCTATATTAAAGAAACAAAAAAAAAACGTTTTCCGGGAAGTTCAACCTCTATGGTTTCGATAATTTTTGCTGGATAAATAAAATGTACCAGAAATTTTATCCTCTAACAATAAGCAATAAAAAAAGAATTAGTATTATTAATTAAATAGCTTTTAATAATTTGATAAAACACGATTAGTATTATTAATTATCTTGTCGCTAATGTCTAGTTGATAATAAATAGTTATGGTTGTAGGATTAATTATAATCTGGAACGATTGGATAGTTGTGCGGATTTAGTTGAAATGTTTTTGAAATTCATGACATGACATATTAGAGGCTGACGGATATCAGACAAACAAAAACTCGATCACAGAACAAGAGGCAAACCTCGAAACCTCCTATTTAATAATACCCGCGGGTTTACATTAATACATCATTGCTAAATTCCTAAATTTTTGTTTATTTTACAATCAAATTTTTACTACATTTTTGAAAACCTAATACTTTTGGATGATCAAATATCAACAAGTATACTGAATTTTATCATGAAACAAAAGTTAAATATATAGAAAATTTAAAGATAATACAGAAATATAGAGTATAAATTTATATATAAATATAAAGAAAATAAGAAAACAAACCGGGGAAGTGCGAGTTGTGACTCGCGCACCGAGGGTACCGTACAAACTTGTAAGTAAGGTATCTTTAGGAGGACCTAACTATATGCAACCCATATGCTTCTGGTGCCTGACAATACCACGCAACATATTAGTGTATTTTCATAAGTTTCTAATGGTAAATTCGCATTTTTTGCTGTAATTGTAATTAAACTACATATTTACGGTTTTCGGTTACGGTTTAATTTTTCCCTTTACATGTGCTGTAAGACACCGCTTCTTGCCAAATTTCATGATTCTAGGTCAGCGGGAAGTACCCTATAGGTTTTGATTCCCTTGTGAAACCGCAAAATATGCGACATAAACGGTCATATCTTTTGATCGCGTTGACTTACAAGTTTGATTTTTTCACAGCTGAAAGAGACCGCAGACCCGAGTATTTGATACAAATTTCAACTTGTTACCTCTACGTGTTCCTGAGAAAAATGGTCTTGACAGACAAACAGACGGACGGACGAACAGACAGACAGACAGACAGACGGACAACAAAGTGATCCTATAAGGGTTCCGTTTTCGGTACGGAACTCTAAAAAATGACAAAATATGCTAAAATTAACTAAAATGCGCAGAAATAAAGTCAATATATGTCTATCTCTGAACTGAAAATATAAATGTATTAAAAATCTGTCGAAAAGGCCATAAAAATTTATATGAAAACCATTAAAATTCTTCTTGTCTGAAGTAACTAGAGATTTTAAAATCATCAAAATATGTTTAATTGTCAAGATAGATCTCATAACGCACTCTGAGTGCAACAGAGTCGTATATGAGAAATCGTGGTTTCGAGAAAACTAGAATGAAGTTTGAAAAAAAATGAAAAAGAAAACTAATATATGTCTATCTCTGAACTGAAAATATAAATGTATTAAAAATCTGTCGAAAAGGCCATAAAAATTTATATGAAAACCTTTTATATTAAAATTCTTCTTGTCTGAAGTAACTAGAGATTTTAAAATCATCAAAATATATTTAATTGTCAAGATAGATCTCATAACGCACTCTGAGTGCAACAGAGTCGTATATGAGAAATCGTGGTTTCGAGAAAACTAGAATGAAGTTTGAAAAAAAATGAAAAAGAAAACTAATTATCCTTCCCCAATCATGACCATTATGTTTCTAAGGGATTACCAACACCTATCTGTAGATGTATATGCTGTAAGATTATGTTCATGAAGACAAATTTTTCTCATTTTTCAGACATACAACAGTATTGCAATTATAGTGCGATAAAAATTGTAGAAAACTGTTTCGCCGGTTGAAAGGAATTTTCAAGTGAAGGTCATTTTCAAGTGAACACTTTTTTCAGTGTAAGTATGAATTACCGCGTAGTTTAATGTGTTGTTACATTGCTGTTAAATGTATCAATATAATCGCAGGACGTCAAACTATTTATAAGGGCAAGGAATTTTATCTGGAAAAAATGACATAAGCAATGCCAAACTTTAAAATATGTCTAAACACTGTGTAAATGTCAAAACCTTTATTATATGTAAACCCCGGATTTTTAGGCCCTTAAAAACGCTAAAATAGGCAGACACTTCTCAACATCCCTAAAATAGGCGGTTTTCTAGGCAACCTAAATGCAGATAGGCACTATAAAAAGAAACTAAGTAACACAATATTACTTAGTAATAAAGTACTTTATTATAAAAGAAAAATAATAGTGAAGTAATAGTAAAATATTGCAGACTTCTTTAATCTGCAGACTTCTTTCTCTAGGATCACCAGATGTTGAGGGGTTCTCATCTCTAAGAGAGCTCTCCAAAGCTTTTGCCAGCTAACACAGTCAAAAGCTTTGCTGTAGTCTAGGAAACGGAAATATGGTGGTTTTGCAAATTCTCTTGCCTTTTCGATAATTTGTCGAACATTAGAGATTTGTTCTCTTGTGCCCTTGCCACTGGCAAATCCTGCTTGTTCCTGTGAGATCTGCCAATCCAAAAAGCTTCTGATGCGTTGAAGGAGAATTCTGAGCATAACTTTGCTTGGATGTGAGATAAGTGTAATGGTTCTGTAGTTGTTAAATTTTTTGACTGGAACCTTTTTTGTGCAATGGAATGAAGGTCGATGTGTACCAATCCTTTGGCCATTGTCCGGTTTTCCATATGTTGTTACACATTTACCACATAAATGTGATGCCTACTTCATCTAGTTGTTTTAACATGCGCTTATATTGTCACCGGGGGTGCTTTTATTGTTTTTCAAATAAGGAATGGCTTGCTCTACTTCATCCCTCAAAATATCAGGCTCTTATTCCACCTCGTTCATGGATGGTAATTCGTTTTCTTGTTCAGGGTCTTCATTCTCGTAGAGCTTTCTGCAATATACCTGCCGTACCTCAAGAACTCCGTCTATTTCAGTAATAGTTTTGACATTTTTGATCTTATATTTTCCATGTTTTTGGTTTAAATTCACTGGTAATTTCTTTGATTGTTCGGAAGAGGTATTCCATCATCTGTTCGTTTTTGCGTATGCCTGCTCTTTTGAGCATCTTTCTTTTCTTTACTGCGTTCCAAGTTTCGTCAGTCATCCACTGTTTCTTTTTCACATCGTTGGTACTTTGTTGAATTACTTCCTCTTTGGTATCGATCATAGTAGTTTTAAGAGTTTGCCACATTGCCTCTGAATTTTCAAATTCTGAGTTATTTGGGATTACTTCCAATTTTTCTCTTAGTTTTTCCTTAAAAAAAGGATGTTTCGAGAGTTCAATGGGGGAGCTTTTACCTTTGGTTTCTTGAATTTAATGTGTATTTTTGCTCGAGCTAGTAGCAGTTTGTGGACGCTGCCACACTCCGCTCCTTGTAAGGTCTTGACGTTCTGTATACTGGATTTCCATCTTGACTGTACCAATATCTACTGCCGTCCTAAGCCAAAAAGGCGTATCTCAACATATTATGCTTTTGAGATATAACACAGTTTGTGAATTGTAAAACAGCACCTAATAATATTCCGAAATTTTATGTTTTTTATCGGTAAGTACAATAAGAATTGCGGCAAGAAATTACGTTTAGTTGAATTTCTTGAATACTCTGTTATTTTGTTTTTAAACTGAGATGCGGCTAATTGGCTAAGGATTTTTTTTTTAAATGAGATACGTCTCTTTTACTAATGATCGTAGGTATACCCTCTTTCGTTGGGCGTAAAGTACGTATCCTGTTCGGCATAAATGTCAGAAAGATGTCGTAATGTTATCAGAATGTTATCAAATCCTTAAAATGTTATCTTTAAGAGATCTTTATGACATGTTTTGCCGAATGGGATCACATTCAATTTTTTTTTAAGATATTTCGTTGGAGTAGGGAGCATTGATTGATAAAAAAATTGAAACTATTCAAAACATGTTTATTAACACTATATAGGAACCAAAATACAATTATTCATAACATCAATAAAAGAAATTACAAATTAATGCATTCAATTTTTCAGTTTTCGTCGGAAACTGGAATATTTTCCCAGAATTGTAACCGATTTTTCATAATTCCAGACAAGTTTTTGAGTATATTAGCTTTCTTCTGCAAGGAGATTCCAATAAATTTTGTTTGTTTTTTGGGCGGCGACAAATTTAGATTTTTTGTTACTTTAGCGCTTAAAAAATGAAGGTCAAATGATGGACCATCAAAATCGTTTTTATATGTGATATTATAAGATCCCCTGCGGAACGTCACGTGTACCATTTCATATAAATATGGCCTTGGCTGTGTACAAGTTAATTTGTATTGTGAAGAGTAGTCTTACCAAATGTAAAAATGATGCAGCTCCATTGGCAAAACTGTAGTTTTGTAAGCAGCACCTTTTACGGCTTGGACAAAGTCTGCAAAATCATAGAGTTTATTGCCCATTTTTTTCATGGACATTTCGACTCTATGATGAAAGGAATCAGCTGCCATGAAAGTATGGCCGGGCTCAAAGTATTTTATATCAATTTCGTTAGCATGTCAGAATTGCTAATATAAATTAAAAATGAAAAAAAAATCCAAATCTTACTTTGAGCCGTACAGTTGTCGAGCCAAAATGTTTCAATTTTCAAAATGTCTCTCTTAGAAATGAAAAACTGATAGAAAGTACTGATCAGCTTCTTTGTTCCGTTTGAACAAACCTTCATGCCAGAGAGCTGCAAATAGCTTATCTGCTTTTTTGTTCCCTACTGGCACAAAACTTTCATTGTACACAGTTAAGCGAGTAGTGAAAATGGCACTCTTCAACATGTCAAGCCTTGGCAGCATAATCACTTTTTCCAAATCTGCACAATAAATTATCTCCCCAATTTGTACCTCCCTTTCAGCATCTTCCCGATATCTTTCTCGAGATTTCTTGGCTCTCGCATTATGTTTGTTCCATTTAATACAGATATCACAATTTTCAGTCTTTTGTATGACTTTCGTCATGTAAGTTGAACTCCTCGCAATTCTCGCATTCCTCATGGCCAAGGTTAGCAAGTGAAATATTCATGTTCTTTGCTACCGTTCTGTATTTTTCAGAAGAGCATTTGAAAGTTGGGTTCTTGGCTACAAAATCTTTATACATTGCAGTAAATGTTAGATTACATAGCAGATAGAGACGACGTGGGGCATGCTCTCGTCGATAATGTAAAATGGTGGGATTGAATGAGGTAATGTGTTGACGAATTATTTCATCATTTATTTTATTGTGAGGTGTTTTAGTGCATCTCATATCCGCTACAGGCACCACAGAATTTTTTGCGTTGCATAACGCTGTACGAATCACCTTGTCGTTATTTGTATTAAAACCAAGGGTCGTCAAAAAAAAATATTTTACATGCAGTTTGTGAGGTTCCATTTTCATCCTTTAGCATATAATTAAATGATTTTTTTCTCCGAAAATTTTCTTTGCCTGCATCAACATGCAACTTTGTCCTTTGCTTTACAGGAGCTGATGATATGTGAGGCAATATAAAAGACTTTCTGTCTTTTCCATTTGCCATTTTCCAAAACTCACTATTAATAAATTGTCTTCTTGCCCCAGATATTTTGAATGCATGATGAATACATTTTGTCTAACTGTTCCCCACAACCATCTATGAAGGATGGTCATGTTTGTCTACAAATGAATCATATTTCCTCCTTTTTCTTTCACTTGCTGATATTTCATACTTGTTTTTTTTTTCGCACTGTACCTTTTTTAGTAAATTGTACATTTATATCGTTCTCGCTACTTTCCACTTCCGTTACTCGAGTTTTCAATGCATGTTTAGCTTCCGCTGCTACCGGTTTATTTGCTTCCGAGTTATTTGGCACCACATCGCTTTGAATAGCATGGGCTTGATCACATGTACTATTAGAACAAGAATAAGATGTGACCACTTTAGTAAGTTCATTGTTACATGAAGATGACCCCTTGGTTATATTTATATCCGACTTGCTTGACAAAACCCCAGCATTTTTTAATGAATTGTCGTCGGAATTATCGGAAATTTCGTCACTATCTTCATAATTGGAAGGTACGTACTCTTCTGTTTTCTTATTTAAAGCCAGCATAACTAACTGATGTCCCCTAAATCCTGTAGATTTGTCCATAATTCGGTCTAGAACAAAGTAAAAACTTTAAATTCTCAATAGCTTTTTTTTCAATAGGGCGGAATTTGCTTGCCATGCAATAGTTTTAATTAATTTAATATTAAGGTACTCAGCGTATGTGCACTAACGTCTGGAATTACACACTTTCAAAGTCTCGCTAATTTCACAAAACTATCGGCTCTCACAAAACAGAGATTTTTTTACCACGTTTGCACACTGTCCAAACGAGAAAGCGCTGTAATGCGGCAAGTTTTAAGCAAGTATTAATGAGCTAAGCGATGTAGGCGGATCTTAGAAGGTCGGATTACAAACTGCTCGAAATTCTAAGCAAAACGGCCGCATCTCAGAGATGCGCCCATTTTGCTTAGAAATATGAGTTCGTTTTCCTCAGTTTGACCGATTTTAGCGTTGAAATCTCCTTGTATCAGAGAGATTTCTTTGTTGGGTATTTCTTGTATAGTACTTTCCAGTTTATTGTAAAAGTCATTTAATTCGTCTTCCGTGCTTGTTGATTTTGGAGCGTAGATTTGGACAATGTTTAATTTGCAGGGCTTGGCATTGATTTTTATAGTCAGTATTCTGGAACTTAAAGGATTGTAGCCTCACACAATTAATTGTCAAATCAATAATTACATGAATTTAACTTATTATTAAATTAACCATCTTATTCATTTCCTAATATTAGCACTACTTCTACAAAGTTCAAAGGGTGTCGGAGAAAAATTACTAAAAATTTTTGTTATTGTGACGTTTCAGTGTTTAATTTTTACCTTCCTTATGCCCGCCATACACGTTACGGTCTACCGTACAGGTTACATGCGCAGGTTTGCCTGCGCAGGTCAACCGTACACAAGAAACTGCACAGGTATATTCCCACAAACGCTCCGGTCTACCTGCGCAGGCAAACCTGCACAGGTAAACCTGTCATGTGGACCGTTGTGTGTATGGCGGGCATTAGTCTACAAATACAGAAATTAAATACAAAAATATCCCCGTTCAATACCAGAATTAGGTTGGGTACAATTTGGTTGGCAATACCCCAACATGGCTATTACTGAAGATCCGAAACTGACTTTCTGACACTGGAGATAACGATTACGCCCGGCTCCATTATTAGTTTTCTTTTACTTGTGTTTAATTTATTGCTTTTTAATGTAAATTTCATTTTAGGTTTAAATTTATGTTTAATTTTAATTTACTGTTTCAATTTTAATTTTTTTTTTTTAATCACAAAATAATAGTTGTTTCGGTAAGAAGTATCTAGTTACATAACAATATGGTGTTTTTAACACCTATGTTTTAACACCGAAACGTTGCAATAACATCAATTTTTTAATATTTTTTTTCGCGACACCTCATGAACTTGGTATATTTAATCCTATTATTGAATTTTAATTTTTACGCTACAATGTTCTACAATAGTCAGGCTTGACTATTCGCCGAGTGAAGACGTATTTTTACCTGCTCTCAAACCGATAAGTTTTATCTCGGTACCAGTTTTTTAAACAATAAATTAATTCAAAACGTTATGTTTAAAATTAAATTTTAATATAACTCAACTATAATATTCCTACAAACAATTTCTCGGCATGATTGTCGGGACTTCAGTCGTGCACAATAACTCTGATGCTGACGATGATGTAGACTGGACGAATAGAAAAAGAAAACGAGGGCGACCAAAAAAAAACTCGGGTGCAATCCCAGCAAGCAAAACAACCCTGCCAACAACACAAGCAAACCCACCTGGACTCTCAAGATCCGCACCATCTACATCAAACACAGCCACATCCTCCACTTCAAGTGCAGGTCTCACAACAACTAGAAGACACATGAAAACGTAAAAATTCTCACTTCAACACCACTAATGCCGAAACCACCCGCATCCAATTTTGCCATATTTGGTCGTTACAACGGCCAAAAAATATCGATATAATAATCAAAACCCGAACCGGATTCATAATAAAATCCGACATCAATCCAGAAACACACATAAAAAATTAACTGAGGACAAAGTAATATCCAACTTTCATCTGCTAGCACTTAACAAACCCAAGTACTGCACCCACGCAAAGACTCATACTCAGCAGTTATCGAAAAAGTGGACTATGAATTAAAGGATGAATATATTGCACAACACCTCGCGAAGCAAAAATATGTATTCCTTCGGTTGCAGGCGCATAATCTCAAGGGCCACAAATAATCCGACCCGATTAATAAGAATTATCACCAGCGACATATCGTCTTTTGAGGCACTTTTGGCATCCGGAGGTCTATTCTACATGAATAGACACTTCCCCATATCGCCTAGCACCCCGCCACCACCAATGCCTCGTCCTTGTGCCAAATTTCTCACATTTGAACACGCCACAGAGAACTGCAAGCTTCAAACTCCAAGATGCATGAAATGCGGCGGCCCACACGACACGAATACTTGCACTTCACCTCTGCCCAACAAATGCGCAACATGTGGATCAACTGAACACGCAGCATACTCGCCCAAATGCCCCATACGCCCTAACACCCCAATAGAAGGTATTCCTAATGTTACAATCCTCAGCACTAACAAAAAATCAGCTGATTTGCCGGAAACAATAACAAAAAATTCACAGATTCATGCCCCCTTAACAACACACGACTATATACTATAAACTTACAGCAAAGAAGTTAAAAATCCAACAAACATAAACAGAGAAGAATTGCTCAAAAAGCTACATAGACGCTTCATCAACGACTTCCAAATAGACTCTCAAGCAATCTTTTCTGGTAGTAGAATGTACATAATCATGTTCGACCAAAAAAATCCAGAACTGGAACCTGTAACGCAACCTATAGACGACACAACCCAAAATATTATCCAGATCAATGGCTAAATTGAACTTCATTTATTCTAACATCAATAGCTTCATCAGTAAGACAAAGCTCCTACATAATTACCTAGACTCTAAATACACGGACTGCTGTCTACTTGTTGAGACAAAAACTAAACCAGTGACGAACACTAAATACCGCGACTGGAATACAATATTAAGACATGGCAATCAAATGACTAATATGACCAGAGGTGGAGCTATGGTGCAATTAAACCCCAGATACAAACTTGGTAAATCCAATCCTCCTTGCCTAAACAACCCTTTAAATGACTGCCTACATTTTACTATCCCCTTTCAAAACGAAAAACTACATATATTCCATGTATACATCCACCCATTTTCGCCCATCGAACCTACTATCCTTACGAAAGCTTCCCTATATGATTATTCAATAATCGTTGGCGACTTTAGCCTAAATAAATCAAAAAATAAACAACGTCAGACCTTCCTAAACAACTTTAACTTCATACAAAGACACACCAAACCAACGTTTATAATGACAAAAAGTAGACATTGTATATAGTATACATTGAGTATACATTGACCTGACAACTGACCTATATTCCGACCATCTTACCATTACCTTCTCCCTTTTATTCGACCATCAAGTCCCCAATGTACTGCAACGCGTATATATAGATATTAAGAAAACCGACACAACCAAAATAAACAACGAAATGTTATCCTACATAAACCGCAATCGTCACCTTAATGCTGACAGCATTAATGACTTCCAAGAATCCCTATCAAATCTTATTAACAAACATTCTCCTAAGTCTAGACCAAACTTCTACAAACAACGACTTCCGCCATTTATTATGAGCTTACTCAAAAGTAAAAGACAATGCTATACAGAATACTCCCGCACTGAGAACAACGACTTAAAAAAAGACTTAAATCATGTAAATAGACAAATACACATTCAAATTAAACAATTCCGTACCCACATGTGGTTCGATGTATGCAAGGAAGTGGAGAGCGACAACGGTAAAACTTACTGGAACAAAATATAAAAAAACCGGCCAAGTGCGAGTTGTGACTCGCGCATCGAGGGTTCCGTACAAACTTGTAAGCAAGGTATCTTTTTTTTCTGTGGAGGACGTAGCAAGCACATTCAGTTAACTTGACAAGTGGCCCTCCTGAAATCATGACCATCTTAGTACCGCTGCAAGCATAACCTCAAGATGTCGCTGTCGTACGATGGAATTCTACCCTATATTTTATTACCATACATCCCCCATACACTATGAGTGTTTAGGGGTTCTGGAACTTCACTATTTGTTTTTACTGCTCAATTTTGCCTGTATACCTATATACCCTGTATAAAGGTATACAGGGTATTTTTTTTAAATAACGCGAATATTTTTAAACTTATTAAAAGAAAACTTTATTTTAGTATTACACTTATTCACTAACTTATATTAAGATCAAACTATTTCTAGATCTAATATAAACTAATATATTAACGAATAGGATGGTTGCGACAGTTACTACGTGGTAATCCATACTTACATTGAATTGAAAAATTCACTTTGTTTTTTACCACACCCTTATTATGTAAAAATATTATATAACTTATTATTCACAGTTATATAAATTTCTACACATATCACGACTCGAGTTTCGACGTTTGACGGTCATTTTCAAGTCTTGAGTCAAGTATTAATTTAGTTAATAATTGTGATATCGACTTAAAAGCTATAAAAAATCCAAATACCTAATGTTAGCAGTCTACCAATAACTAAATAATTTCCGCAATTAAACTAGTTTTAATAATTAATCAGCTACAATAAAAACTATTATAAATAATTCATCAATTTAAATTATAAAGCTAGATGCACAAAATAGCAATTAAATAATTAATTACAGTAATCTGTGTAGAAAAGAAAAAGTTGTGCCAACGAATTAAATTTATTAATAGAGATAACCTCAGTTTTGTATTTTTAATAAAAAAACGATTGCAAATAGCTTAATTGAATGTTGCATATTGAAATTAATAACAGAAAAATGGTTTTAATGTTTAATCAAAATTTGCGAAAGTTTTGTTACAATTAGACTAAATATACTATTTCTTAATTCATCAACTTCAAAAAAAAAACTTGCTTATGAGACTAAATATATTCTAAGACAGTATAAATAAATATTTATTGGAGTAAAATAGTGAAATCTATGTAGATTTTTTGTTAAAATTTTAACAAGTAATTTGAACTAGGAATTGAAAAAAACTTTTATGTTGCAAATAATAGCTGTAAGTGTGTCTATGTATGTATAGGGTCCAGAGAACAGATGTTGTTAAAGTCCAGACGCGGCGCCGTTTCGGCTCGTTACTCCCGAAATGTCCACATTGCCCCCTCTGCCTCCACACACCCGTCAACACACTTAACTACATTTTGTGCTCGGCAAAAATAAGTGACCGCCGGACTCGTTCCTCCCTGTTTCGCCTGCGCCCCTAATTTTCGTTGCGTTTTAAAATTAACTTCGTTTAAGGGGGCCCCACGCCCACCACTCCCGATGAAAGCTTCGGGCTTTCAAAATTTGTTGCTTTTCAACAAACTATTTTACCTTTGTACATACACGCCGACTGAGCCCCACATATGTTTTTTGTTGAAAATAATAATCATCATAAAAGATAAACCGTTTGTCATATAACTCAAACATTAACATTTAATCCTATTCGGCAAATGAAGAATTAACTGATTTTATTTATCTCCAGCTATATACAAGTCTAATTATAATACACGACATATAAAAAGAGAGAATATACTCATGCATAATAATTATAAATATAAATATTAGAAATAATTATGTTCATTTATAATTAAAATTTATAATAAAAATTTGATTTTTAAGAAATATTTGCCTTTTTTATTATAATTGCTATACTCTTTCTTTTTTTTTAATATTTTATGTTTATTTACTTACTTACACTTAGCAGTTCACTTGAATTCACAATAAAAAATTATTTAGTTCCAATGTTTGAAAATTTATTTAGTCAAAGTTCATCGTAGAATCGCTTAGATTAAGTTAACTGTCAAAGTTTGAACTTTAGGTCTAATCCGCTTAAAACATGGTCGTTCTTTTCAAACTGTCGTAGCGATTAACCTAAAATAGAACCGACAAATCAATAAACAGACAAACTAGACAAATAAAACTAAATAGTCAAGAATGTATAGAGGAAACTGAAAAAAATAAACTAAATAAAAATATATAATAAACAAAATAAAATTATATAATAAAATCGAAACATTAACAAGCCAGAATTCGACAAATTCATTATCGATTCTTTATTAAATTTCCCTCTTATAAACATTTTATATATCCCCATGGAGCAGTGAATTGAAGGGGAGGATTTGGATGTCTGTGTTCCATTCAAAAAAAGCTGCAGTTGATTGCTCATACAGATTCAATGGGTTTAAAATATTTTCTGCAGCGTTTAGTCGACCAAGCACATTCCAGCTCCAAAAGTAATGGTTTAATAATGGAAACAGATGTACAAATAAAACGCGACTATTCCTGCAAACAGAGAAGTAAAAACCTAGTAAGGGATGATTATTCGTTAGCCGTTGTCTGCGTATAGACGCGAATAATCTCATTGAGTGTTACGGTGTTAGCATAATCCGACTCAATTATTTCATGCAGCCGGTGTCGTTTAAGCTCAGCTCTCGCACACATGCATGCTGTGCTGGCAAATGTCTCCAATCTCATTTGGGGCTGTCTGTGATTGGAGGGGTTGCCTCATCAGTGCATTTCAGCGACGTTTCACTTGAGAGAATTTACTCCGCGATCTCCCACAAGCGACGTGTGTTACACCACTCCTCTCGAATTAACCCTTAAATGTAATACAAACACAACAAATCGAAAAATTTAGACCAATTTAGCCAAGAAATAGAAAATAGAAAAGAAGAAAAAATAATAAAAACAAGAAATAGAAATTGAAAATAATGTAAAATTAGAAATTCGTTACGAAATAAAGGTTTTCTAAAAATATTTTGCTGCAAATAAAAAAAAAGATTAGGTAGAGGCCTCGTCAAATGAATAATATATAAAATATAATTAATATGGAATAACCTGATCAGACGAGACAGACAAGACTAGGCAGAACCGACTAGTTAGACAATACTATACAGACAATAATGGACAGAGAAGACTAAAAAGATAAGTTTCAACTTTAAAAACTTTTTTTTTTCAAGATAAAGTTTCAACTTTATCTTAAAATTAACTTAACTTAAAAATAAAAGACAAGAGAGACAGGATTAAACAGGCAAGACTAGATAGACCTGACTAGACAGACAAGACTAGACAGACAAGACTAGACAGACAAGACTAGACAGACAAGACTAGACAGACAAGACTAGACAGACAAGACTAGACAGACAAGACTAGACAGACAAGACTAGACAGACAAGACTAGACAGACAAGACTAGACAGACAAGACTAGACAGACAAGACTAGACAGACAAGACTAGACAGACAAGACTAGACAGACAAGACTAGACAGACAAGACTAGACAGACAAGACTAGACAGACAAGACTAGACAGACAAGACTAGACAGACAAGACTAGACAGACAAGACTAGACAGACAAGACTAGACAGACAAGACTAGACAGACAAGACTAGACAGACAAGACTAGACAGACAAGACTAGACAGACAAGACTAGACAGACAAGACTAGACAGACAAGACTAGACAGACAAGACTAGACAGACAAGACTAGACAGACAAGACTAGACAGACAAGACTAGACAGACAAGACTAGACAGACAAGACTAGACAGACAAGACTAGACAGACAAGACTAGACAGACAAGACTAGACAGACAAGACTAGACAGACAAGACTAGACAGACAAGACTAGACAGACAAGACTAGACAGACAAGACTAGACAGACAAGACTAGACAGACAAGACTAGACAGACAAGACTAGACAGACAAGACTAGACAGACAAGACTAGACAGACAAGACTAGACAGACAAGACTAGACAGACAAGACTAGACAGACAAGACTAGACAGACAAGACTAGACAGACAAGACTAGACAGACAAGACTAGACAGACAAGACTAGACAGACAAGACTAGACAGACAAGACTAGACAGACAAGACTAGACAGACAAGACTAGACAGACAAGACTAGACAGACAAGACTAGACAGACAAGACTAGACAGACAAGACTAGACAGACAAGACTAGACAGACAAGACTAGACAGACAAGACTAGACAGACAAGACTAGACAGACAAGACTAGACAGACAAGACTAGACAGACAAGACTAGACAGACAAGACTAGACAGACAAGACTAGACAGACAAGACTAGACAGACAAGACTAGACAGACAAGACTAGACAGACAAGACTAGACAGACAAGACTAGACAGACAAGACTAGACAGACAAGACTAGACAGACAAGACTAGACAGACAAGACTAGACAGACAAGACTAGACAGACAAGACTAGACAGACAAGACTAGACAGACAAGACTAGACAGACAAGACTAGACAGACAAGACTAGACAGACAAGACTAGACAGACAAGACTAGACAGACAAGACTAGACAGACAAGACTAGACAGACAAGACTAGACAGACAAGACTAGACAGACAAGACTAGACAGACAAGACTAGACAGACAAGACTAGACAGACAAGACTAGACAGACAAGACTAGACAGACAAGACTAGACAGACAAGACTAGACAGACAAGACTAGACAGACAAGACTAGACAGACAAGACTAGACAGACAAGACTAGACAGACAAGACTAGACAGACAAGACTAGACAGACAAGACTAGACAGACAAGACTAGACAGACAAGACTAGACAGACAAGACTAGACAGACAAGACTAGACAGACAAGACTAGACAGACAAGACTAGACAGACAAGACTAGACAGACAAGACTAGACAGACAAGACTAGACAGACAAGACTAGACAGACAAGACTAGACAGACAAGACTAGACAGACAAGACTAGACAGACAAGACTAGACAGACAAGACTAGACAGACAAGACTAGACAGACAAGACTAGACAGACAAGACTAGACAGACAAGACTAGACAGACAAGACTAGACAGACAAGACTAGACAGACAAGACTAGACAGACAAGACTAGACAGACAAGACTAGACAGACAAGACTAGACAGACAAGACTAGACAGACAAGACTAGACAGACAAGACTAGACAGACAAGACTAGACAGACAAGACTAGACAGACAAGACTAGACAGACAAGACTAGACAGACAAGACTAGACAGACAAGACTAGACAGACAAGACTAGACAGACAAGACTAGACAGACAAGACTAGACAGACAAGACTAGACAGACAAGACTAGACAGACAAGACTAGACAGACAAGACTAGACAGACAAGACTAGACAGACAAGACTAGACAGACAAGACTAGACAGACAAGACTAGACAGACAAGACTAGACAGACAAGACTAGACAGACAAGACTAGACAGACAAGACTAGACAGACAAGACTAGACAGACAAGACTAGACAGACAAGACTAGACAGACAAGACTAGACAGACAAGACTAGACAGACAAGACTAGACAGACAAGACTAGACAGACAAGACTAGACAAACAAGACTAGACGGACAAGACTAGACGGACAAGACTAGACAGACAAGACTTGACAGACAAGACTAGACAGACAAGACTAGACAGACAAGACAAGACAGACAAGACTAGACAGACAAGACTAGACAGACAAGACTAGACAGACAAGACTAGACAGACAAGACTAGACAGACAAGACTAGACCGACAAGACTAGACAGACAAGACTAGACAGACAAGACTAGACAGACAAGACTAGACAGACAAGACTAGACAGACAAGACTAGACAGACAAGACTAGACAGACAAGACTAGACAGACAAGACTAGACAGACAAGACTAGACAGACAAGACTAGACAGACAAGACTAGACAGACAAGACTAGACAGACAAGACTGTCTAGACAGACAAGACTAGACAGACAAGACTAGACAGACAAGACTAGACAGACAAGACTAGACAAACAAGACTAGACAGACAAGACTAGACAGACAAGACTAGACAGACAAGACTAGACAGACAAGACTAGACAGACAAGACTAGACAGACAAGACTAGACAGACAAGACTAGACAGACAAGACTAGACAGACAAGACTAGACAGACGAGACTAGACAGACGAGACTAGACAGACAAGACTAGACAGACAAGACTAGACAGACAAGACTAGACAGACAAGACTAGACAGACAAGACTAGACAGACAAGACTAGACAGACAAGACTAGACAGACAAGACTAGACAAGACTAGACAGACAAGACTAGACAGACAAGACTAGACAGACAAGACTAGACAGACAAGACTAGACAGACAAGACAAGACAGACAAGACTAGACAGACAAGACTAGACAGACAAGACTAGACAGACAAGACTAGACAGACAAGACTAGACAGACAAGACTAGACAGACAAGACTAGACAGACAAGACTAGACAGACAAGACTAGACAGACAAGACTAGACAGACAAGACTAGACAGACAAGACTAGACAGACAAGACTAGACAGACAAGACTAGACAGACAAGACTAGACAGACAAGACTAGACAGACAAGACTAGACAGACAAGACTAGACAGACAAGACTAGACAGACAAGACTAGACAGACAAGACTAGACAGACAAGACTAGACAGACAAGACTAGACAGACAAGACTAGACAGGACAAGACTAGACAGACAAGACTAGACAGACAAGACTAGACAGACAAGACTAGACAGACAAGACTAGACAGACAAGACTAGACAGACAAGACTAGACAGACAAGACTAGACAGACAAGACTAGACAGACAAGACTAGACAGACAAGACTAGACAGACAAGACTAGACAGACAAGACTAGACAGACAAGACTAGACAGACAAGACTAGACAGACAAGACTAGACAGACAAGACTAGACAGACAAGACTAGACAGACAAGACTAGACAGACAAGACTAGACAGACAAGACTAGACAGACAAGACTAGACAGACAAGACTAGACAGACAAGACTAGACAGACAAGACTAGACAGACAAGACTAGACAGACAAGACTAGACCGACAAGACTAGACGACAAGACTAGACGGACAAGACTAGACGGACAAGACTAGACAGACAAGACTAGACAGACAAGACTAGACAGACAAGACTAGACAGACAAGACTAGACAGACAAGACTAGACAGACAAGACTAGACACACAAGACTAGACAGACAAGACTAGACAGACAAGACTAGACAGACAAGACTAGACAGACAAGACTAGACAGACAAGACTAGACAGACAAGACTAGACAGACAAGACTAGACAGACAAGACTAGACAGACAAGACTAGACAGACAAGACTAGACAGACAAGACTAGACAGACAAGACTAGACAGACAAGACTAGACAGAGAAGACTAGACAGAGAAGACTAGACAGACAAGACTAGACAGACAAGACTAGACAGACAAGACTAGACAGACAAGACTAGACAGACAAGACTAGACAGACAAGACTAGACAGACAAGACTAGACAGACAAGACTAGACAGACAAGACTAGACAGACAAGACTAGACAGACAAGACTAGACAGACAAGACTAGACAGACAAGACTAGACAGACAAGACTGGACAGACAAGACTAGACAGACAAGACTAGACAGACAAGACTAGACAGACAAGACTAGACAGACAAGACTAGACAGACAAGACTAGACAGACAAGACTAGACAGACAAGACTAGACAGACAAGACTAGACAGACAAGACTAGACAGACAAGACTAGACAGACAAGACTAGACAGACAAGACTAGACAGACAAGACTAGACAGACAAGACTAGACAGACAAGACTAGACAGACAAGACTAGACAGACAAGACTAGACAGACAAGACTAGACAGACAAGACTAGACAGACAAGACTAGACAGACAAGACTAGACAGACAAGACTAGACAGACAAGACTAGACAGACAAGACTAGACAGACAAGACTAGACAGACAAGACTAGACAGACAAGACTAGACAGACAAGACTAGACAGACAAGACTAGACAGACAAGACTAGACAGACAAGACTAGACAGACAAGACTAGACAGACAAGACTAGACAGACAAGACTAGACAGACAAGACTAGACAGACAAGACTAGACAGACAAGACTAGACAGACAAGACTAGACAGACAAGACTAGACAGACAAGACTAGACAGACAAGACTAGACAGACAAGACTAGACAGACAAGACTAGACAGACAAGACTAGACAGACAAGACTAGACAGACAAGACTAGACAGACAAGACTAGACAGACAAGACTAGACAGACAAGACTAGACAGACAAGACTAGACAGACAAGACTAGACAGACAAGACTAGACAGACAAGACTAGACAGACAAGACTAGACAGACAAGACTAGACAGACAAGACTAGACAGACAAGACTAGACAGACAAGACTAGACAGACAAGACTAGACAGACAAGACTAGACAGACAAGACTAGACAGACAAGACTAGACAGACAAGACTAGACAGACAAGACTAGACAGACAAGACTAGACAGACAAGACTAGACAGACAAGACTAGACAGACAAGACTAGACAGACAAGACTAGACAGACAAGACTAGACAGACAAGACTAGACAGACAAGACTAGACAGACAAGACTAGACAGACAAGACTAGACAGACAAGACTAGACAGACAAGACTAGACAGACAAGACTAGACAGACAAGACTAGACAGACAAGACTAGACAGACAAGACTAGACAGACAAGACTAGACAGACAAGACTAGACAGACAAGACTAGACAGACAAGACTAGACAGACAAGACTAGACAGACAAGACTAGACAGACAAGACTAGACAGACAAGACTAGACAGACAAGACTAGACAGACAAGACTAGACAGACAAGACTAGACAGACAAGACTAGACAGACAAGACTAGACAGACAAGACTAGACAGACAAGACTAGACAGACAAGACTAGACAGACAAGACTAGACAGACAAGACTAGACAGACAAGACTAGACAGACAAGACTAGACAGACAAGACTAGACAGACAAGACTAGACAGACAAGACTAGACAGACAAGACTAGACAGACAAGACTAGACAGACAAGACTAGACAGACAAGACTAGACAGACAAGACTAGACAGACAAGACTAGACAGACAAGACTAGACAGACAAGACTAGACAGACAAGACTAGACAGACAAGACTAGACAGACAAGACTAGACAGACAAGACTAGACAGACAAGACTAGACAGACAAGACTAGACAGACAAGACTAGACAGACAAGGCTAGACAGACAAGACTAGACAGACAAGACTAGACAGACAAGACTAGACAGACAAGACTAGACAGACAAGACTAGACAGACAAGACTAGACAGACAAGACTAGACAGACAAGACTAGACAGACAAGACTAGACAGACAAGACTAGACAGACAAGACTAGACAGACAAGACTAGACAGACAAGACTAGACAGACAAGACTAGACAGACAAGACTAGACAGACAAGACTAGACAGACAAGACTAGACAGACAAGACCAGACAGACAAGACCAGACAGACAAGACCAGACAGACTAGACCAGACAGACAAGACCAGACAGACAAGACCAGACAGACAAGACCAGACAGACAAGACTAGACAGACAAGACTAGACAGACAAGACTAGACAGACACGATCTTCATTTCATTTTTATTACTTGTAGTTTATTTAAATATAAAAATGTATGTACAAATTATAACAATTTAGTGTTGATATTATTTAGTACTGCAATTCACCGAGAGAATATAAAAACCAATTGTACACTACGTTGAATCTAAATGTGAACGTTGTATGTGTAATTTATAGTCTTCCTTTTTTTGTTGTGCTGCTGTGAAAATATTATCTACGTTAATTTCTGGTAATAAATAATATTTTCTTGCAGAAAATAAAATAGTGAAAATTGTGAGAGGGCAACTGTGGGCTGGTGGTGTAAAAGTTATAAAAGTATACGTGTTTTATCTCAACTGACAACTGTCTTAAAGGGAAATATCAAGCAATTTATGTGTAACTGCCTAGTTACCGGGAGCCATCCGCATGCCCTGGAATGTGTCTTATTTCACTCAAATAGAATACTGAAAGGATTTCTCTCCTTTTTTTGGATTACAATAGCTACGGTACGTTTCTGAACACCATATAAATCTGAATTGTTGGCGGAAATGGTTTCTCATTTTATATACGGAAAGAGAAAAAAATATTACAAACAGGCACAAAAATATATAGATGATATTTAAAGCGTTTTTGTGTCATCTGATCACTGTGCCATTTTTTAAATAGTCCAATTTAAAATGTTTACGTGCTAAACTCATCAATCTAAATAAAAGCGAAGCCTGCCGGGAACCAATTTGAATAATCCGTCCATACATTTTAAAATATCTCTCCCAACCCGAACAAAAAACTTTGTGAAAGACACTCATAATTAATTGAATAATAAAAAAGAATTACTAGCGCCACGCCGCGCCGGTTAGAATAAAACTAACAAAATGGAAAAGAACGAAATAGGCTTACAGTAATAATCTCATAAGCATAATACTTAAAGTAACACGGATTTATATCTAGCAGAGATCTCCTGTTCGTGTAGATAAAGTTTCTTTCCGGAAAAGATTTCGAAATCTGTTTATTGGGAATTATTGGTGATTTAAGCGTGATATGTTTCAAGATGCAATTTCCTCCCGTTCCATTGTGAGCATTTTATGGTCGAATGTTTCTCAATGCGACCGAATAGCGACAAATATCGTCAATTTGCGAGTAGGAAAAAAGCGGAGATATTGTTTAGTTTGTGTATACCTGGCTACACCACGACTCGACCGTAACCATTCATGATTTAGAAAAGTTACAGTTCGACTAGCACAATTTTATTGAAATTAATCAAATATTTTACAAACTTAAAACAAACGCAACACAGCCTGAATATATAAATATATTCAGCCTTTCCGGAACTCTATAACAATTATTCAGACTACAAAAGGACTGCCAAAACAAATCTCATGTGAAACTAGTAAGTTATTTTATAGCTTTCAGTCCACCTTCGTGGCACACAACAAAAACAAAAAAAATAACATTGTTTTTAAGATCATGTCTTTCCGATACCTTAAGTCGATAGCCATCTGCGGACGCGTTTCGAGATCCATCTCTCATCAGTACAGCCCTGCCTCCATGAACAACAATTTGCAAACCACCTACCCGAAAACCCATGTGGGTGTTTAGAGTTAGATGTTTTTACTTTGACATTTTGTGAGAGAGACATGAACTTAGTTATTGCTTTGGTTATTGATTGAACTGATAAGATAGAATTGGTGAAACCATCCTACGTTATAGATAATCATACAAACTTAAAACAAACGGAACACAGTCTGAATATATAAATATATTCAGCCTTTCCGGAGCCCTATAACAATTATTGTGTCTTTTTAGGACTACCAAAACTTTTAATTGCAATATCATTGCCTCACCCACTATAGCGCGATATTGCGCTATAGGATTTTCAGTTATTCCCATCGCTACATTTTCTGGTGGCAAAAAAAATTAAATTAGGATGATGTACAAGACGCCATCTCCATATAGTTTGCACAAAAAGCAATTGATTTTTATTTATCCGGCGTTCAAAATTTGATAGATTTTGTTAATATCGAGGGTAGTTACATCAACGATTAAAGATTAAAAACGTGTTAAAAACGTATCTGTTTGCATTTAATGTTAAAAAACTACATTACTTTCCGGTCTATTCCCTAATAGAATAACGACTAATTCCTCAATATTTGATATTTTAATTTTTAGGCAAAAAATCGTCTAATTGCAGACATTTATATTTGGAAATATGGAAAAGGATCAATATCCAAAATTGAAATAAAAATTCAGTTTGTATGAGATTTTGTGCGGAAAATTTCATGATATAGTAGCCAGCGTTTGTCTACATCTTTAACTACAAATATCTTTATCTACAAAAATCTAAACAGGTTTTTTCAGACTAGAATGCAAAATTGTAGGCCAAAAATTAGTCCTGGTAAGAAATTGCGAATAAATTCGAACAGTGAAAAAAAATTTTTAGAAGATAATTTTCGAGATTTGATTGAATCTAAATAATGTAATGAATGTAAATCAAGCTTGTTTTTCTATGGATAATTTGAAAAGACCATGTAGCTGTAGAAATGCGGCTTTTGTAACGTGTGCAAGGTGCCGACACAATTACAGTTTACCTTGTTTTTACGATAATTATCACATAAAAATATATAATTTTATATACCAATTTCTTTATTTAATATACCATCTCTAGCGCCACTGGCAGAAAGCAAGGGAGTGATCAGCTACGGCTTCGGCTCCACTACCCTGAATGTTTACAAGAGTGACCAGAGAACCCCAATCCCCTCGAGGGAAGGGGAGCCTCGGTCACATTCAGACAGTGAGATGTCAGATATGGGGGTCACTAATATGTTCGGACCTCTCCATCTAGATGAGATTAGCGAATCAGAGGAGAATCTGGCGCTAATCTCTGACACCGAAGACGACAACGACGTAACGATCGTCGCGGTGCCAGAAAACTCTCTCAGCGATGGTGGGGGTAATGCAATGTAACCTCCACCACTCCAAAGCAGCCTCGGCTGCTCTGCTCCTCCAACTGTCAAAGGGAGGAATCGACATCGCCCTAATCCAAGAACCCTGGGTCGTGGATACCAAAATCTGTGGACTGGGCTCTGACAAGTACAGGTTACTGTACGTAAAAAACGCAGGTAAGCCACGCTCGTGCGTCCTGGCGGATAAAAGCATCAACGCTTTTATGATACCTAACAACAGCGATTGCGACACTGTCACTGTATCGAGTAACGATACTCGACTAACGATATCGAGTAACCGTAGGTTAGGGATGATCTCAGGATACTTCGCCCATGAGAAGGAAAGTCCCCCAGAGGGTTTCCATGGTATAATCACAGAAGCCAACCGAGTAGGGGCGGACGTGATTATTGGAGCCGATGCCAAGGCCCACCACACCATATGGGGCAGCTCGGACACGAACAACAGAGGTGAGTCCTTACTAGAATTTATACTAACCTCCGACCTAGAAATATGTAATATAGGTAACACTTCCACCTTCACCACAGCCGTGAGAGAGGAGGTACTTGATATTACACTCGTTTCCACTAAAACGCCTAACCTTGTAAGCAATTGGAAAGTGTCAAAAGAACACTCCTTTTCTTATCACAGGTATATTGACTTTAAGGTAGGCATACAGATGCAAACAAAGCCTAAGTTTGTAGACAAACGGAAGACTGACTGGGGTAAGTACAAAACTAACTTATCGGGTCTTCTATCGGAAGAGCCGCCCCCTACACCAAAAACTATGATGACTGGGATGAGCTAGACTGTAACTGTAAAACAGTTCACAGGTGCCTATAACAAGGCCATGCGCACATCATGCAAAGTCGTGAGCAGAATAGGTAAGAGCAAACAACGGAAAGCCAGCCTCAAACCCCCAAACCTCAAGCTCACCCCCCAAACCTCAGAAGCCAGCCGACTGCGAAAAATTTTATCTAAGGATCCGGCAGTCCAAAGCTTCATACCGAAGCAAGATGGAAACTGGACAACCCCATGTACAGAAACGCTGGAGCTACTCATGGATATACATTTTCCAAACAATGGAATAAGTGTAGTGGACTTCACCATAACTGCTCCACCTAAGTATCTGGCTGACAGAATTGTAGGTGGAGATAAGTTAACCTGGAGCATCAAAAGCTTCAAACCCTTTAAGTCACCTGGACCTGACGGGATCAGTCCAGTTGAGCTGCAAGAGTCCATAGGTATAGTTACACCATGGTTGGAGACTATGTTTAAGGCATGAATAAACCTCTCATACATCCCAAAAATATGGAGAGAGGTCGAAGCGGTCTTCATTCCAAAAGGAGGAAAGGCCTCACACACCTCCCCCAAAGACCTGAGACCAATCAGCTTATCATCGTTCCTGCTAAAAGAAGAAAGCTAAAAGAACACTTGAAAGACTGATTGACTTGCACATGAAGGAGGCATTACACCCTGAAATGCTGTCAATGTCTCAGCACGCATACACAAAGGGGAAATCCGTGGAAACAGCACTCCACGCCTTGGTAAACCAGATAGAGAGCTCAATGAGGCATAAGGAGTTCACGATGGTTGTCTTCCTCGATATAGAAGGGGCATTTAACAACGTGAAGCCTGAAGCCATAGAATCAGCCTTAACTGGACTAGCTATGGACAAAGCTCTATGTCACCTGATCGGAAAAATGCTCCGTGAAAGGAACATTAGGGCCACAATGGGACAATCCCACATAAGAAGGAAGGTGAGTAGGGGAACCCCACAAGGAGGCGTTCCTTGCTAAATGAGCTGCTCCTCCAACTTCCGGCTGCAGGGTCGTCGCCTATGCGGATGACGTAGCAATAGCGGCCTCAGGGAAACACCTCAATACAATGTCGCAACTTGTTGAAGGGGCGCTATCGAAACTAGCGCAATGGTGCAAAAGGTGTGGCGTAGATGTCAACCCGGCGAAAACCGAGCTAGTCGTTTTCACAAGGAAACACAACATCCCAGAATTGAGGCTCCCAATGCTAAAGGGCACTGAACTGACGATCAAGGAGAGCGCCAAGTACTTAGGTCTTATACTAGATCGAAAGTTATCATGGAAGCTCAACATAAACGAAAGAGTACGGAAAGCAACGGTGGCGCTGTATTCTTGCAAGAGAGCGGTGGGGAAATCTTGGGGCCCCAACCCCAAGATTACCTTCTGGCTATACAGAGCCGTAGTTACACCAATACTCTACTACCGCGTTTTTATATGGTGGCCGGCACTTAATAAAGGAGTCCATCAAATGGCGCTTACGAAAGTGCAGAGAATGGCGGCGCTCATGATAACGAGAGCCATGATAACGACGCCTACGAAAGCCTTGGAGACAATCCTGGACATAGCCCCGGTCGATTTAATGGGCAGGCAACTTGCCATTACCACAGCTAATAAAACTTAGACTAAAGTCAGTGCGAATGTTGACATCGGACTATCGTAGACACGCCGGAATAATCAATGAATTTAAAGGGGTGCCCAAAAACATAGACCGATGTCTAGCAACACCTGCTTTTGGCAACAACTTCTCATACCACATACCCTCTAAAGAGGAGTGGATGGAAAAGAAAAAGGTACCAGCAGGACACACGCAGGTCTTTACAGACGGCTCACGGAGGGAGGACAAAGTGGGCAGCGGAGTTTTCTCCAACGACCTCAACCTCAGAATTAGCTTACGCCTGCCAGACTACTGCAGCGTTCTACAGGCGGAGGTAACCGCCATAAAAGGGGCAGCAGAGTGGCTGATGGTAAATGGGGACCCTGGTGAACAGATCCACATTTACACCGATAGCCAAGCTGCTCTCCGGGCAATTACTAACGTGTGCACCAACTCAACAGTGGTCTCTGACTGTTGGAGAAAGCTGAATGAGCTCGCAGCACACAAAAACGTGAGACTCATGTGGGTACCAAGCCACAGCGGGATTCCAGGTAACACAAAAGCGGATGAGCTTGCAAAGAACGGCACAAGCCTGCACTCAACCGAAGTATTACAGGATATTGGTATTCCATTTGCCTCGTGCAAGGAGACCATAGCCGAAATAACCTCGAACCTAGCGGAACGAAGGTGGTGGGATGAAGACACCTGCGAGGTAACCAGGCAAATATGGCCTCACCGAAACAGGAAAAGAAGCACCAACATCGTGTCTCTCTAAAAAGAAACGATATCAGACTGGCAGTGGAAGTCATCACGGGACACTGTCCCATTGGCAAGCACGCTGAGAGACTGGGCATAGCGAAGCGGGACTACTGCACGACGGCTGCCTGGACGAGGAGGAAGAGGAGAGTGTTCAGCATTACCTATGCCAATGCTCCTCTCTGACCGCAGCACGATAGCTCTTCTTAGGCCGACCTTTCTTGGATGATCTCTCTGACCTCGCATCACTAGATGCGCAGACTCTCATAAGGTTCATCCTCCATCCTCCATCGAGTCATCCGACTCGAAATGGTTTACCAAAACTCCCTGAGGAGGGTTTTACTCCAAGTACCGTGGTAACACAACGGGCCCATCTGAGGCCTATGTGAGCATTAGCTGCCACTTAAACCTACCTACCTACTTATACCAATTCCTCGTGTACGCTTTAATTACAATACCTCTGGAAATACCTTTGTAAAATTATAAGTAAGAATACTACATTATGAATTACTACGGTTCATTTGTGACGCAAGTATCGTAAAAATAAAATAAAGAATAATTACAATAATAGTAATAATAAAAGAATGCAATTTTAAGAATTAACCGTTAAAGTTATAAAGAAACAAATAATAAATATTATTACTAATAAAATAATTAAATTGACAAATTAATAATTACAAATTAAAAGTTCAACAATAATAAATAATAATAATAATAAAAGAAAGTCATTTTAAAAATTGTAAATTATTTTTTTTGGGAATCGAACCAGCGATCCTCGTACTATGAACCCGAGCTCTTACCGCTGCGCTGACCGGTCATTGAAATTTGTACTAACATAGCGGGCTTATGAGTTGTCGGTAACTTACCGGTCGGCGTAAAAAGTGAGTTAATGTTTTAACGCTTGGCCATCTGGCGCTCCCGCTTGCGTCACTTTCATTTATAGTCAAGCCCTACATAAACTGTACATTTGGACTAAATCGGTGATGACGAATTGACAAGGCCCCTTGTTAATGTCTTTCGTGAGTACCTCGAGCTTAGCTGATTTTCCCAGTTTAGTGCTTGTATATTTAGGTATATCAGTAGGTTTACATCTATTTCTTGTGTACGGTGTATGGTATGTCCGCCAATTAAGTAGTCGTCTATTTAGGCATGTTTGTGTAAAATTTAGTTCTGAAAGTGGTTCCATTGGCGAAAGTTAAAGCGCTCATGTAATCAAAAGCACTCAAATAATACCCTCAGGCTAGGACGATTGCTCGTAGACCGTTTCCTTGAGGACACCTATTTTGAAACAATTAATAATAATTTTTGGGTTTTTATTTTCTATGTGTTCTACAGAAAAGATGCTCGTTTTTTGTTTGTTTTTTTTTCTAAATAATTTGTTATAATATCTTCTGTAACGTGGTCTCTGGCTCTTGAGACAAACATCCAGATTTTTTTGGGTTATAACTCTATTCCCGAGAATCCCGAAGTTTTTTTTCGTCCGAGACCATACAGTTTCCAAAAAGAATGTTTTTTCTTCTTCTGACCATCTTAAAAACGTTTATCAAGACCACCTTGATAACTTCTTTCTGTGACCATTTGCTGGTATGGTTGTCGACCTGTTTCGTGACGAGGGCACGGTGGCTGACGTAGATGCTGTTTGTTCCTGTTGGGGAATGCCGTTAGATGATGCTGTGAATTCCTCTTCCTAGGGAATACCTCTAATTGATGTTGCTGTTGGCTATTCTTGGAAAATATCGTAAGATATAGCTGGGGGAACTATTCGGTGTTATTTGGGGTGCCTCGTTTTGTTTTTTTTTCTGACTTGAAGAGTTTATGTTTAATGTATTGATTTATTCGTTTAGAAGTGAACAAGGTTTTTTGGGCGTCCCGGCGCCATCCGGCGCGCAATCGCAATTAAACTCCAAAACAAACTAAAAGGCACTATGCCGAATCGATTGGTGCCGGTCCGGTCCGGATCCGACTGTTGGGTATCGCAGGAGAGGGATCCCCGCAAATTAGGTGAAAAAAGCACCGCATTTTTCCGATTTTTGTGTTAAAATTGACCCAGAGCGGGAACAGGATGCCGCAGGTCGCAGATTCTTCCACCGCCGGTTGCGGGTAAACATCTCGCATCGAACGAACTGGTTTGTAGACACGGCACTCTTCAATCAAGAGAACGGCGTCCACAGATGTAATGGAAAAAACGGTTTTTTTGTCGCTTACATTTTCCGCCACACCGGGTGACAGTCGCGTACTTTTCCGCAGACGTCAAAAAACGTGAAATCGACGCGGCAAGAAGACGCAGAAAAAAAATCGATTCGCTGACAAAAATTGCTCCTCAAAGGTGCTAGAAACGATCTCCTGTTTTTGGCATCTGAAGGACGCCGTGTGGGACTTGCGAGCGGCAAACAGACACGGGTCGAAGGCCAGTTTTACTCCAGTTTTACAACAGAAAATGACAGTTTCCCGGCGGACCTTTGTAAAGCCCGTCTAAAAAAACCTAATTTTTTGTTCAATTTACCGGAAAAAATTCAGGACGCAAACCGCATTTTTACACAATTTCTCTTAATTTTCCCTCTTTTGACTTCAGGGAAGGCACCTTTGACTTCAGGGAAGGCACCTTACTCGATTAGTATATTTCAACAATTATGCACCTTGAAGATAGAGTTTTTATCTTCCATCTCTGAGATGAGTTTGATAAAATGATCGTTCTCCATTTTTAACTTGAGTATTTGTGATTTATTACTAACCTCTGGTGAGTCCTGCTCCTGCTTTTTGTATTTCATACAGGTACGTATTTGCTATTGATTTGGTATTGTAGGCAAATCAGCCCGTATGAAAGATACGCTTACATTTGACACATGTCACTGGTTCTTTGAATTACCTGTTGCAATAATCGGACAGCTTTTCGCTTAAATCTGGCCATCGCCAATCGTCCGCCATTTTGCGGCAGTCTTGTTTGTTTAGTCTTGTCCGTCTAGTCTTGGCTAACTAGTCTTGTCTGTTTAGTCTTGCGTGTCCAGTCTTGCCTGTCTAGTACTTATTAAAATCAAGAAATGTGGTATGGGGCAAGTTGTCCTAGAAGTAATATTGCATCCGTTTCAATTTTAAATCTACATTAGTTTTTAAATTATCCGCTGATGAAATCCTTAAACACTAAATTTTAAATTTGGAATTCCGCAAATGTTGCCCTTCCCCAGTAAGTTATATATCAATCTGTTTTTATAATCAAATAGATTTCATATATAAAACTTGTCGTAGCCTAAGTTTGGGCCGTAAAGCATCAAAGTTTGAGAGTAAATTGGATTGAGACTTGACAAATGAAATCAAAATGAAAAAACATACAAATATATGTATTACTAAATACATATATTAAACATACAAATTTTATGTTTTTCATCCAAAATTGTAAAAAATTATTATAAAAATGTTATAAAAGAGCGTATTTTTTAAATATTTTGTAAACTATATAATAAATAAGCAATCTCTTCCGTTGAGAACAAACAGAAAACATAATCCATTTTTCATCGTAAAATAATCTAAATAGTAGCATATTTTAAACAAATTACAATTACGATTTGTATTTTATTTAAATTATTAAATAGTTATAATTAATGTTTACAATAAATGAGATGTTAAATACATATTTCAATATCAATAAAATTGCTAAAGTAAACAACATATTTGTAATTCATTAGGGGTTATCTCTAAACAGCGCTCTAAAATTATCCAGATAATGGAATAATTTAATATAATGAACTGCAAATTTATGAAAGTAAAATATTATGTTTAGTACAAGATTAGAGAGATTACGTTGTGTGCATAGGAATAAATACAAACAGAGAACCGACTAAGTCAATTATAATATCCAAACTAAACGTAATAGAACTGCACCGAAAGAGTGTCATTGTTAGCTCAAAGCAAAGGAGGTCTCGCTTGATGACTCGAAGCTGAGGAAGTATGGTCTAATAATCCCCAAGCATCTGCCCACAACCTTCCATATATTCAGATACAAACGCAAGCAGCTCAGCTGTTCCACCCATCGTCTCGTGTTTCATCCCACCTACTTAAATTCCAGGGCTCAACTTGAAATAACCCGATTGAACTTGTATGTGCTTCCTCTGGACACCTGGATAACACGCACATGAATTGAATTACACCAAATATATACACCACACATTTCCCTAACTCCCCAATTAGAATTAATTAAAAATTCTATGTTGCTGTATAGTCTTCGTTTGTAGGGATGAATAGTTGCAAGTAATTTAATATTTTTTTCTTTCTTTTAAGCGTTGCAAATTTGTCTGCGGGTTGTTAATTTGTTTGTCTAGACGAAATCCTTACAACATAATTAAGTTTTCTTTCAGCTCATATAAATATTTTTCAAGGCCTTTTGTTTTAGTATTTAAATTTTTGTTTGACGTGGCAGTAAAACTTATTTAATTGATAAATACCAAAGCTGAAGGGTTTCGAGATTTATTGCCTAATTTATATAGAGAAACCTTCTACCCTGTACTACCCACGTATTTTAAACTACCCCGAACATAATTTATTTAATCTATCCATTTTTGTTTTAAATAAAGTTTTAATCGATTTCGCCATTCGTTTTAATTTATATGCAAATTGATTGTTACAGATTACAATATATTCTGCAACTAATTGCTATTAAATTGCGGTTACTTTGAAAATAATCATAAATCTATATTTTGAATGGGAAAACTTAATTAGATTTCTTCAATTAGTTTTCTGCAATTAAAAAAACATATACGACCAGTACCTATAATCCATGCATATCTAGTTTTGTTTACCTAGCCTAGTTTTGTCTGCATAGTCTCATCTTTCATATCTTTTAAGTCTAGTCTAGTATATCCTGTTGTATCTGTTGTCTAATCCTATCTGTGTTGTCTTCTCTAGATTGTTTTGCCAGCCAAATATTGTCCAATGTTTTCAAAGATCAACAGCGATTAAAGTTTCCAAAACGTTAATCTACAGTAAAGATTATATATATTATCTAAAATCTTCTCGTTAGAGTCGGGCTTGACTATTCGCCGAGTCAAGACGTATTTTTACCTGCTCTCAAACCGATATAGATAAGTTTTATCTCGGTACCAGTTTTTTTTAAACTTATAAACTAATTCAAAACGTTGTGTTTAAAATTAAATTTTAATATAACTCTACCATAATATTTCTACACACAATTTCTCGGCATGATTGCCGGGACTTCAGTCGTGTCCAATACCTCTGATGCTGACGATGATGTAGACTGCAGGCAAAGGAAAAGAAAACGAGAGCGACCAAAAAAACTCGGGTGCAATCCCAGCAAGCAAAACAACCCTGCCAACAACACAAGCAATCCCACCTGGACTCTCATCAATCGAACCATCCACATCAAACACAGCCACATCCTCAACTTCAAGTGCAGGTCCCACAACAACTAGAAGACACATGAAAACGTATAAATTCAACTTTCAATTCAACACCACCAACGCCGAAACCACCCGCATCAAATTTTGCCATATTTGGTCGTTACAACGGCCAAACAATATCGATATAATAATCAAAACCCGAACCGGATTCATAATAAAATCCGACATCAATCCAGAAACACACATAAAAAAATTAACTGAGGACAAAGTAGTTATATATCCAACTTTTATCTGATAGCACAAACTCAACAAATCCATGTACTGCACTTATGCAAAAAGTCATATTCAGCAGTTATCGAAAAAGTGGACTATGAATTAAATAATAAAGATATTGCACAACACCTCGCGAAGCAAAAATATGTATTCCGTTGTTGCAAGCGCATAATCTCAAGGGCCACAAATAATCCGACCCGATTAATAAGAATTATCACCAGCGACATATCGTCTTTTAAGGCTTTTTTGTCATCCGGAAGTCAATTCTACATGAATAGACACTTCCCCATATCGCCTAGCACCCCGCCACTACCAATGCCTCTTCCTTGTGCCAAATGTCTCACATTTGAACACGCCACAGAGAACTGCAAGCTTCAAACTCCAAGATGCATGAAATGCGGAGACCCACACGACACGAATACATGCACTTCACCTCTGCCCAACAAATGCGCAACATGTGGATCAACTTAACACGAAGCATACTCGCCCAAATGCCCCATGCGCCCTAAAACCCCAATAGAAGGTATTCCTAATGTTACAATCCGTAGCACTAACAAAAAATCAGCTGATTGGCCGGAAACAATAACAAAAAATTCACGGATTCATGCCCCCTTAACAACACACGACTATATACTATACACTTACAGCAAAGAAGTTAACAATCCAACAAAAATAAATAGAGAAGAATTGCTCAAAAAACTACATAGACGCTTCATCAACGACTTCCAAATAGACTCTCCAGCGTTCTTTTCGGGCAACAGCATGTACATAATCATGTTCGGCCAAAAAAAAAACAAAACTGGAACCTGCAACGCATCCTATAGATGACACAATTCCAAATATTATCCAGATCAATGACTAAACTGAACTTCATTTATTCTAACATCAATAGCTTCATCAGTAAGAGACAGCTCCTACACACTTACCTAAACTCCAATCACACGGACTGCTGTCTACTTGTTGAGACAAAAACTAAACCAGAGACGAACACTAAATACCGCGACTGGAATACAATATTAAAACATGGCAATCAAATGACTAATTTACCCAGAGGTGGAGCTATGGTGCAAAAACCCCAGATACAAACTTAGTAAATCCAATCCTTCTTACCTAAACAACCCTTTAAATGACTGCCTACATTTTACTATCCCCTTTCAAAACGACAAGCTACACATATTCCTTGTATACATCTACCCATTTTCGCCCATCGAACCTACTATCCTTACGAAAGCTTCCCTATATGATTATTCAATAATCGTTGGCGACTTTAACTTAATTAAATAAAAAAATAAACAACTGCAGACCTTCCTAAACAACTCTAACTTCATACAAAGACGCACCAAACCAACGTTTATAATGACAAAAAGTAGACATTGTATATAGTATACATTAAGTAGACATTGACCTGAAAACTGACCTATATTCCGACCATCTTACCATTACCTTCTCCCTTTTACTCGACCATCAAGTCCCCAATGTACTGCAACGCGAATATATAGATATTAAGAAAACCGACACAACCAAAAAAAACAACGAAATGTTATCCTACATAAACCGCAATCCTCACCTTAATGCTGACAGCATCAACGAATTCCAAGAATCCCTATCAAATCTTATTAACAAACATTCTCCTAAGTCTAGACCAAACTTCTACAAACAACGACTTCCGCCATTTATTGTGAGCTTACTCAAAAGCAAAAGACAATGCTATAGAGAATACTCCCGCACTGAGAACAACCACTTAAAAAAAAGACTTAAATCATTTAAATAGACAAATACACATTCAAATTATCAATTCCGTACCCACATGTGGCTCGATGTATGCAAGGAAGTGGAGAGGAACAAGGGTAAAACTTACTGGAACAAAATATAAAAAAAACCGGCCAAGTGGGAGTTGTGACTCGCGCACCGAGGGTTCCGTACAAACTTGTAAGTAAGGTATCTTTTTTTTCTGTGGAGGACGTAGCAAGCACATTCAGTTAACTTTACATTAAGGAAAAAACCTCCTGAAATCATGACCATCTTAGTACCGCTGCAAGCATAACCTCAAGATGTCGCTGTCGTACGATGGAATTCTACCCTATATTTTATTACCATACATCCCCCATTCACTATGAGTGTTTAGGGGTTCTGGAACTTCACTATTTGTTTTTACTACTCAATTTTGCCTGTCTACCTATATACCCTGTATAAAGGTATACAGGGTATTTTTTTTTAAATAACGCGAATATTTTATTTTAGTATCACACTTATTCACTAACTTATATTAAGATCAAACTATTTCTAGATCTAATATAAACTAATATATTAACTATTTCTAGATCTATTGCGATACTATTTACATTCAGTTGTTCAATTGACTACTTTTGGGCAATTGACTACCAAAAAATATAGGGCGTACGTGATTTAAGTATATGTAGATTATAAACAAAAATTAGACGAAATATAATATATACAGGATGTTACGGGACTTGTTACGGGAAAAATTAGACATAATATATATTCTGTATATGTAAGACACCGATGTAAGACACCGCTTCTTGCCAAATTTCATGATACTAGGTCAACGGGAAGTACCCTATAGGTTTTGATTCCCTGGTGAAATCGCAAAATATGCGGCATAAACGGTCATATCTTTTGATCGCGTTGACTTCCAAGTTTTTTCACAGCTGAAAGAAACCGCAGACCCGAGTATTTATTACAAATTTCAACTTGTTACCTCTACGCGTTCCTGAGAAAAATGGTCTTGACAGACAGACAGACAGACGGACAGACAGACAGTCGGACAACAAAGTGATCCTATAAGGTTTCCGTTTTCGGTACGGAACCCTAAAAACTGTCATAATACAAGTTGAATCAGCAAAACTCTCCGTTAAAACATAAGAACAAACTTTATCACGCCGACGCAGACAAAGTAAAGATATTCTCCCATTATTACAAAAGGCTTTCGCTCCAAGGCTGGACCCTAACTTCGACGAAAACAATCGCATACTGATTACTAACTGGTACGACAATAACTTTTGACAAGATGACAACCGTCACGACTTCACTGAAACTTCAGAGGACGTATATTATGCAGCATTATTTAAAGGAAAAAATAGTTGCCCCGGTAAAGATAACGTTTCAAAACTATTACTCAGACAGTTAGATCACCAGATACATACATTCATTATAAAACTCTACAATATATGCCTTCTGCAGAGTCATTATCCTCTAGCATGGAAAACTGGAACTATAATAACGCTATTACCCTTCTTCCTGTTCTAGGTAAAAACCTAGAACAGATTCTAAAATCCCGAATTTGGGATAGTGTCTCCAAGTTCATTCCAAAAAAAAAACTCGGTTTTACACCTTTCCATTCCACAATACATCCCCTCATTATCCTAACTAACAATATTCAAGCATCCTACCTACAGAATAAACATACAGCAGCTCTCTTTCTTGACATCAATAAGGCATTTGATTGTGTATGGCATCAAGGTCTCCTATTCAAACTGCACACACTAGGACAACCGTCAAACCTTTGGCACATCCTTAAAGACTTCCTTTACAACAGACAGATTCAAATCAAATGTAACGACTTCCTATCTGTCCCCTTCTCGCCTCTCCAAGTTCTCCCTCAAGGCTCCCCATTGTCACCTCTCCTCTATAATATCTACTGTTACGACATCTACCACCATAATAAAATCGACAAAACCAACATAGACCTGTCCTCTTACATTTTACAATACGCTGAAGATACGGTACTGACTACACACGACACCAATTTGAAAAAGACATTGCAACAGTTACAAACACTTTCAGACAACACAATGACGTGGTTCAACAAATGTCGTCTATCCCCCAATCCTTCCAAATGTCAACTCCTAATAACCAACCATAAAATCAAAGACAACTCCCCTTACATAACAATCGGACCCAGCGACGTCCACCCCTTCCACCAAGTAAAATATCTGGGTTTGGTCCTGGATCAGAAACTAAAATTTAAAAATCATGTATCGAAACAGAAGGCGGAATTAAAAAAACATTTCTGCTCCCTCACCTATGGTAAAAACGGTATAACGACAAATACAATGACCAAAATGTACAAAACAATATGACTACTGTTGGACTACGGTCAAATAATTCTATCACAGGCTCCAAACCAAACAAGACAAAATATTGCAACAGCGGAACGCATAGCTCTACGACTCATTACCAAAATGCGTCATTCCGACAATCCTTTGCATAATCCCTCTAAACAACTACTGTACCATACTACCAAAATCCGGCCCATCCTAGACAGATACATAAATTTCTTTCAGTTATATAAATTTCTACACATATCACGACTCGAGTTTCGACGTTTGACGGTCATTTTCAAATGACCGTCAAAATGACCGTCAAACGTCAAAACTCGAGTCGTGATATGTGTAGAAATTTATATAACTGTGAATAATAAGTTATATAACATTTTTACATAATATAAGTGTGGTAAAAAACAAAGTGAATTTTTCAATTCAATGTATTTTTTCTTTGTATGTGTGTTATTATCTGTTATATTATATTAATCCTGTCAGAAAGACCCCTGGTCATTAGCCAGTTGTACTTTGTAAAGATTGTTATTATTATTATTCTTCTCATTAAATATCTGAATAATTTAAAATATATAAATTTAAATAATCTTATATAAAATATCTAAAATCATTATTATTGAATTTGCTTCTTTATTATTTTTTTTTAATTATTTTAAAACTATAATCTAATGGAGTCAAATTAACGCGTACTAATTTATCTAAAAAACAAAAATTGTTTTAATCAATTTGTATTATATAATTTTAATAAAGTAAGAAATTTGGCGTTATTCATGAATCATTTATTGCTTTCTATTTCCGAAGAAATTTAATTTTATTATGAGTCTTTTTGCGATAACTAGTAAATAATTTCAATTAGTTCAAAAGTAGTTAATAAAAAATATATTAATTTAAATTAATTTAATTAAATATTTATTGTGAGTTTATATGGAATTATTTGATCTAATTTAGATTAAAATGATATTTCTCAAACAATCTGAACCATGCAGAAATTTAATTTAAAACAGAAACTTGAACCATTTAGAAATCATCTGATTGCACGGCGAGATATACTTGGCCAACGCCAACCTCGTAATAAAGAGAAAGGCTCCGAAGAAAATGATAAATCTTCATGCATTACCAGTTACGGCGTAGGAGGCAGAAACACCAAGATGACTAAATCTATTTTAAACACTTAACTAATATTTTCTCCTTTTGTTTCAGGTATGTAAAGGATTACCGCTCGGGGTTTTGCTTGTTATTTCCATTTCTCTTTTGTACTTCATTATCTTTTGTAAGTATATATGAATAACATTAGTTCGCGTGGATGATATAGCGGGAGAGCGCGATCGGTTCAAATTTATTCTAAATTGCTCCATTATGAAAACCATTAGTGCGTGCGTAACGCGACTTTGAATTTCATGGAAGGGATGTAGAATAGTGTTATGCGGTATATCCACATTTATTTATAAATTTGGTTGGAATATTTGTTCGATTTTCTCTGAAATAGGGAAATTTTGTCGCGTGCAAAGCACAATCAAAGTAACGAAACAGTTATAGCCTGTATTCTCTACGGCACATTAATAATAATTGTTTTTACATTCAATAAAATTTCGGTACAATTTCGACGTAAACAACGTTCTTTATACGAAGCTTTGGATTGTGAGAAAAGCAGATTCTTGATCAAGGTATTTGATCAAGAATTCAAAAATGGTGATTTCAAAAAAATCATCGAAATGTTATTTACTAAATTATCATAAAAAAACCGGCCAAGTGCGAGTTGTGAAAAGATGTGACATAAACGGTCATATCTTTTGATCGCGTTGACTTACAAGTTCGATTTTTTCACAGCTGAAAGAGACCGCGAACCCGAGTATTTGATACAAATTTCAACTTGTTACCTCTACGCGCTCCTGAGAAAAATGGTCTTGACAGACAGACGGACAACAAAGTGATCCTATAAGGGTTCCGTTTTCTGTACGGGACCCTAAAAACAATAGAATATTTAGTAAATCAAGAATACTAATTATCTTTGTGAAATCTATTTCAATTGAGATGACGTATTGAATAACTCCAGAAAGAATTCTCTGGTCTTGTTCGGTCCTGTCTGGCCTTGTCTGGTCTTGTTTGGTCTTGTCTGGTCTTATCTTGCATGCGATCTTGTATAGTGTTGTCTGGTAAATAAAAACATTCTAAAAAAAAATAAAATAATTAAGGCTATTGACAACAAAAATATAGTCGGAAGGAAAACGTTTTTAGAATTGGTGAAACCATTCTACGTTATAGATAATCATACAAATTTAAAACAAACGGAACACAGCCTGAATATATAAATATGTTCAGCCTTTCAGGAGCTCCATAACAATTATTGAGTCTTTTTAGGACTACCAAAACAAATACACATGAAATTTGTAAGTTATTTGACAGCTTTCAGTCCACCTACGTGGCACTCAACAAAACCCATAAAAATAACATTGTTTGGACCGTGTCTCACGAAATTCAAATTTTCTATTTTTAAAACAGGGCTGGTCTAATCACGCAGACGCCTATTTTAAGGGAGGACATGAGGATAATGGGTGGAGGGATCCTCTAAAATTGTTGTCTTCCAGTCGTTAAATGCTGCTGCATTGTGAATACACGCCTGGTTAAACTTAACTTGAAACGATAAACTTAAATGCGTGCACTTGTCGGTCGAGCTTGGATCGCGCTTCGATTTCGTTCCACTCGCTTCTCACTCTCGAAGCATACTCCCCGCAAATCTATAAATTCGCGACGAAATTAAAAGGTATATTCCGCGATTTCGGCCCAGCTCGATACACCTTTCCTCTTCTGTTGATCGGTGCCGAAATCGATTCAAATGTTAAATTTAAAAATACAGATGACATTGGAAGATTATGACGACAAAGACCAAAGTGAACATACGAACAATAATAGAATGCTATAGCCAAATCCTTTGAAACGGCACTATCCATCTACATCTGAAACGAAGCAAACAAATAGGTCAGTAAGCTTTCGAGCTACCAAAAACCTACAATATCGCAAGACAAGATCGAGACCTCTACTTAACTATTCACCGATTGTAAGACGGTGAATTACATATTTGTATTGCATTAAACTAGGAACCGCGGGGTCAGAGAAAAGCTCAAGCGCTACACGTGACATGGGAAGTGCAGTTATAGCCTACCGCAACAATAACCCTGCAACACGAGACCTTGTAACATATGTCGATTCAGATCTAGGGGACGGCGGGTGCCAACGAGGTACTCATCAACGACGAGGCACATAAGCCAAGGTGGTACCCGCTACGACAAGGCACTTTTAACGGAAATATTCGAAGAACTATTATTTCGACAAGCTCAAGCGAAGAAAGGCACGTATGCATCAAAATTCTGAAACAAACACACAAGGTGTAAAAAGTGTTATTATCACCTAACTCCCAGCGTCTTATGCGATGCGCTGGCTATGGTTAGGGCAGGGTAGCGCCCCGCTCGGATACACAGTGATCCAATAAATCAACGACGACGAAGACTGTGTTCCGACAATAATCGATTCAGATTGGGAGGGCACGAATACAAACGGAAATCTTCAGTAACATTGGATCTGCTAGTGCCAAACGATTACGCATACAATAAACAGAAGCCTACTTGCTGCAAACCAATGGAAAGTTACATGAAAACTGCCGATGGCGGTACCCTACCCCCACTACGAACGTGTTGTAGGGCCGTTCTTATTTTCTCCATGACAAAACTCAATGGAGCAGAGGGTAATGATGGTGCACTATCAAGCGCGGGAGATGGAGCCATCAGATGGAAAGAGTGATGAAAAGAGTCCTGGAACTGCCACAACGTATATAAATAAAGTAGAAACGCACCGGGGATCTTCTGACGGGAACTATAACGGAAAGACACCGACAGAAGTTCGGCTTGAATCTAGGAGTGGATACATGATGATGAGAAAAGGATCCCAAGGCGATCATAAGTAGCCTGGCAATGAGACCAGGAGTGGTGTCCGTGCAAACCGATGACAATTATTGATCGGATGGACAGGGAAAGCCAAGCAAATTCAATTTGATCGCCCTAGTGGTCTTGTCCAAGGATTTAATTTCACAAAATTCTTAAACTAACGAGTTAAAATCATGCCAGACACAGACAAAGCTTATCGCCACAAACTAAATACGAGGCGACCTTTGATCTGCGTCTCAACATACTAAATCAGACAAACTATTGCATCATCTGGTTCCCGAATAATTCCACAAAACGGAATAATGACGTAGGATTGAATAATCTAACCAAAATTGATCATTCAAAGGAAAAACTATAGACTCATACAGAATCGAATATTCACAAAATCGAATATTCACAAAATCAAATAATCAAACGAGAGCTGAATACTCAGCCAAAATCGAATATTCACAAATCGAGGATTCGTAAATCGAATATTCACAAATCGAATATTCACAAATCGAATATTCACAACGAAAACTGAATAACCAGGCAACAACTGCTTATTCCAACGAACCTGGATAACCAGATAAAAAGTTGAATAATCAACGAAAAATTAATAACTAGACAATCAACTGATTATGGGGACGAAACTGGATAACCAGATAAAAATTGAATAACCAACGAACAATGAATAACCAGACAACTAATTAATTATTCCGACGAAATCTAGATATCCATACAAACTTAATAATCAACGAAATTGAATAACCAGACAACTAGTTAATTATTCAGACGAAATCTGGACATCCAAACAAAATTAATAATCAACGAAATTGAATAACCAGATAATTAACTGATTATTCCGAAGAAACTGGTTAACCAGATATAATTAATAACCAACGAAATTGAATAACCAGATAACTAACTGATTATTCCGACGAAACTGGATAACCAGATAAAATTAATAATCAACAAAACTGAATAACCAAATAACTAACTGATTATTCCGACGAAACTGGATAACCAGATAAAAAGTTGAATAAACAACGAAAAATTAATAACTAGACAATCAATTGATTATGGGGACGAAACTGGATAACCAGATAAAAATTGAATAACCAACGAACAATTAATAACCAGACAACTAATTAATTATTCCGACGAAATCTAGATATCCATACAAACTTAATAATCAACGAAATTGAATAACCAGACAACTAGTTAATTATTCAGACGAAATCTGGACATCCAAACAAAATTAATAATCAACGAAATTGAATAACCAGATAATTAACTGATTATTCCGACGAAACTGGATAATCAGATAAAATTAATAACCAACGAAATTGAATAACCAGATAACTAAATGATTATTCCGACGAAACTGGATAACCAGATAAAATTAATAATCAACGAAATTGAATAACCAAATAACTAACTGATTATTCCGACGAAACTGGATAACCAGATAAAATTGAATAATCAACTAAAATGAATAACCCGACAACTAATTGATTATTCCGACGAACTCTGCATATCAATACAAACTTAATAATCAACGAAATTGATTAACCAGATAACTAACTTATTCCGACGGAACTGGACATCCAAACAAAATGAATAATCAACGAAATTGAATAACCAGAAAATCAACAGATTATTCCAACGAAAGCAGGATATCTGGACAAAATTAATAATCAACGATATTAATGGAGTAAGCTTTGAGTGTTTCCGTCTAGACCGGAAACAAAATGGCGAATCAAACAGCGACCGAGCACACGTACGTCCTCGACTAACTGACCCCGATCCGGTTCGAAGGACCAATGTTTGGACCGTGTCTCACGAAAATCAAATTTTCTAATTTTTAAACAGGGCTGGTCTAATCACTTACCAGTTAGGATTGCTCGCGTCTCCGCCACGTGTGGATCGTCCTTCCGACGCCTATTTTAAGGGAGGAAATGAGGATAAAAATTGTTGTCTTCCAGTCGTTGAATGCCGCTGCAGTGCATTACACCCCTGGTTAAACTTAACTTGAAACGATAAACTTAAATGCGTGCACGTGTCGGTCGAGCTTGGTTCGCGCTTCGATTTCGTTCCACTCGCTTCTCACACTCGAAGCATATATTCCCGCGATTTCGGCCCATGTCAATACACCTTTCCCCTTCTGTTGATCGGAGCCGAAATCGATTCAAATGTTAATTTTAAAAATACAGATTCATTAAAATTGGCGCGAACAAAAATTGTTTTTAGGATAATGTATTTCCGATTCACGTATGGTATTGTAAAGACATGATCTTAAAAACAATGTTATTTTTATGGTTTTTGTGGATTGCCACGAAGGTGGACTGAAATCTGTAAAATATCTTACAAATTTCATGTGAGATTCGTTTTGGTAGTCCAAAAAAGACTCACTAATTGTTATAGAGCTCCGTAAAGGCTAAATATATTTATATATTCAGGCTGGGTTCCGTTTGTTTTAAGTTTGTTGAAAAACGTTTTTGGTTTTTTTCCTTCAGTGTTTGAGGAGGAAATGTTTTGAAAACAAACAACAAAAATTAATAATCATAAGATACGAGACACTGAAAGGTAAAATTACAAAAAATTATCTTAAATAATCTGAAAAAGAAGAAAAAGGAACAAATTCTTTTATCGGCAGAGAAAAACTGCCTAAGAAAAAGAAAAAAAGGTCCTCTTTATGTACAATTTTTTGGGTCTTTGTGTCTATTTCCTGTCTAAAAACAATTGACATTTGATTTTCTACTGAAATTCTGAATTCTCACATAATTTATCAAATCTCATTTTCAGCAATCTATAGGAATAGTCCACTCATTCATTTTATATATCAAAAAAACCGGCCAAGTGCGAGTTGTGACTCGCGCACCAAAGATTCTGTACGGAATCTACGGAAACTTGTAAGTAAGGCATCTTTTTTTTGTGGAGGACGTAGCAAGCACATTCACTTAACTTGAGAAGTGGCCCTCCTGAAATCACGACCATCTTAGTACTGCTGCAAGCATAACCTCAAGATGTCGCTGTCGTACGATGGAATTCTACCCTATATTTTATTACCATACATCCCCCATTCACTATGAGTGTTTCCCTGTTCAGGAACTTCACTATTAGTTTTTACTGCTCAATTTTGCCTATATACCCTGTATAAAGGTATACAGGGTATTTTTTTTAAATAACGCAAATATTTTTAAACTTATAAAAAGAAAACTTTACTTTAGTATTACACTAATTCACTAACTTATATTAAGATCTAACTATTTCTAGATCTAATATAAACTAATATATTAACTATTTCTAGATCTATTTCAATACTCTTAACATTCAGTTGTTCAATTGACTGCTTTTGGGCAATTGACTACCATAAAATATAGGGCGTACGTGATTTAAGTATATGTAGATTATAAACAAAAATTAGACGAAATATAATATATACAGGATGTTACGGGACTTGAGTATGTCGCAATGTCGGTTATAAACAAGCAAAATTTAGACATAATATATACCCTGTATATATTAAGTATATAGAGCGTACGTGATGAAATGCATAAATAAACATATAAACAAAGAAAATTCAGAATAAACAGCTTGGTGCCAACACATACTCTTTAACCATCGGACCTAACCGAGGAGGACCTAACTGTATGCAACGCATATGCTTCTGGAGCCAGACAATACCACTACGACAACTACGGCACTACGACAATTAGTGTATTTTCATAAGTTTCTAATAGTAAGTTCGCATTTTTCTGGTAATTAAACTACATATTTACGGTTTTCAGATTGTTTCCTTTACATGCGCTGTAAGGCACCGCTTCTTGCCAAATTTCATGATTCTAGGTCAACGGCAAGTACCCTATAGGTTTTGATTCCCTTGTGAAATCGCTAAATATGCGACATAAACGGTCATATCTGATCTGATCTGATCGCGTTGACTTACAAGTTTGATTTTTTCAAAGCTGAAAGAGACCGCAGACCCGAGTATTTGATACAAATTTCAACTTGTTACCTCTACGCGTTCCTGAGAAAAATGGTCTTGACAGAGAGACAGACAGACAGACAGACGGACAACAAAGTGTTCCTATAAGGGTTCCGTTTTCGGTACGGAACCCTAAAAACCCAAAATATGTAACTAAAACGTCAAAATGACATTTCTTATCTGATTCGACATATAAACCATTTTACTTACATGTCAAAAAAGATAATATGTCACTTATACCGTCACATCATTTCAAATTTGATCATTTTTTGCATTTTTGCCGTTGCATGAGATTAAAAAAAAATCTGTGTACGATCCCTAATGTTACAATTCCAATTTGACACGTTTAACTGGTCTTGTCTTGTGTGCTGTTGTCTGGTCTTGTCTTGTCCTGTCTGTTGTTCTCTGGTTTTGTCTGGTCTTGCCTGGTATTCTTTAGCCTTCTCCGATTTTCTATGGTCATGTCTGGTCTTGTCTGGTCTCCTCTGCTCTTCTGTGATATTGTCTGATCTTGACTGGTCTTGTCTCAATTGATCTGGTTTTGGCTGCTCTTGTCTGATTGTTCCAGAATTGCCTTTTTGTCTTAGTCAAATTTAAAATTAAAATTCAAAATTTATTATTACATATCAAATGTACATTAAACATATATGCATTGTCAAAGAAAATAAATAGTAAAACACAATAAAATATGACAATCAAAATCTTAAGCTAAAAAAATCATCAGAAGTATATAATGTCTGTTTTACTACAATGTACTAGTAAAACAGTACTAGAAGTTACTAGAATATATTTCAATTTTGGAAAAGTTTTGGAAAAATTTTCATTGGTGATACTGCTAGGCAGCTTATTATATATAGACACCCCAAATTTGCTTGGAGATTTAGTGCAGATTTGTAAATTACACTTGGGTGTGTAAAGTTTGTTACGGCCTCTTGTGTTATATTGATGTATATCCAGGTTTCTAATACTTCTAATACTGTTTTCATCTTATGAATAAAACTTGATACTTCTAATATATTTAGGCTGATGACGGTTGGTATTTGTAGCCACTCAAAAATGGGCCTGCAAGATGTTCTTGTGGAAATACCCAGAAGGGAACGGATGACTCTTTTCTGTGCAATTAGAACATTTATAATTTTTTTTTTATGTTCCCCAAACCAGAATTCCGTAAGTTAAAAGAGATTGAACCTCAGCATAGTAGAACTTTATCAGGATTTCATGGCTTAGAATATTCCTGAGATGACGGATTACAGATGCCTTTTGATGCAACTTTTTTGAAATATTTTCTGTAGCTATATTAAGTTAAAAAATCCTCAATAACTAGGCCAAGAAATTTTGTAGACTTAACTCTATTAATATGCATATTGTTCACTTTTAAATTAACATTCTCCGCGTATTTACTTCTTTGTGTTTGAAAGATTATATATTCAGTTCTTTCACTATTTAAGAAAAGATTGTTAGCGGAGAACCAGTCCAGAACTTTTTGTAAAATTAAATTTCCTTCTCTTTCATTTTGTATAGAGGAGTTTTATGATATTATAAAGGTCGAGTCATTAGCATAAAATACACATTGCCTTTGTTCGATGTAGGGAACTATATCTGCCATATACAATTAAAATAGAGTAGGCCCAAGGACACTCCCTTGAGGAACCCCGGTATTTATATGCAAAGGTTCTGATTTGTAGATTTTGTTATTAGATACAATTCTTGTATATTGCGATCTATTTTCAAGAAAAGATTTGTTAATATTGCCTAATTTACCACGAATACCCAGGTAATACAATTTATTCAGAAGTTGTTTGTGACACACACAGTCAAAGGCTTTGGCTAAATGGCAGAAAATTCCAATCGGTTGACTGCCTCCATCCAGTTCTTGTAAAATATGTGTATAAAATTCCGATAGGGCGCTAGATGTGTCTTTACCTCTACGAAAACCATGTTGTTGGTTAGGTATTAGGTGGTGTTTGTTAATAAATGAATTTAATCGAATTAATATACAATATTCTAAAATTTTTGATAAGACCGACAGTAGGGCAGTTGGTCTATAATTATTTAATATAGTTTTGTCGCCTCTTTTGTAGACGGGAACAATGATACCTGTCTTTAAAACCTCAGGGAATACTTCAGCCGCTATGGCATCATTAACAATATGTGTTATTGGATGGGCTAACAATTCAACGTGCTGTTTAATAATTTTAGCTGGCATTGTCAGGGCCAGTTCCTGATTTATTTTTTAGTTTTTCTTGTATTGAGCAAATTATCTCTGTTTCTGAAAATTCTTTTAGATACGCTGTTGTTATATTGAATATCATGTGATTAATAGATATTGTCGTTGGAGTAATGTTTTGTGAAATTATTTCCGGTGCCTTTTGAAAATAATTGTTGAACATTGCTGCTATTTTTAAGGGATATTGGGTAATGGAATTATCTTCTCTGATTTCAATATCATTTTTATCTACGAACTTGCATGTTTGTTGGTTAATAATGTTCTAAGCCATGTTCTGCTTATTTTTGCAATGATTTAATAAATGACTAAAAAACTTCCTTTTTAGAGAAACTAATAACTGACGATGGAGCTTTCTGTTGGCAATATACTGTTGACGAAGAACTAGATATCGTTTTTGTAGAATATACAAATCCCTTAAGTTTCTACTAGATGTTCTTGCCTCTTTAGTAACCCAATTTTTATTTTCCTTATTAACTTTCATCAATGGAAAAGATGAACGAAAATGTGATTGTAAGCTATTTATAAAGTGGCTGAATTTGTCATTAGTATTACTAGAGTCGTATACCTTGGACCAGGATTCTTCCCTCAGTCTCTCTACAAATTGTGCTTTCTGTTCTGGAGTGTATTTTCTCATATAATGAGTTCTTGATTGATATATTATTTAAGTTACAGCTAAGAATTATAGCTCTATGGTCAGACAGAACAGTATCGGCAACATAAATTCTAACAGTATGCCTATAATTGACAAAAATATTATCAATTTGGCTTTTAGAGGTGGATGTGATGTAACTTCTTTAACTTGTCCAACCAATCCCAAGGATAACATTAAGTTGACCAGATTGATTTTATCCTTGGAATTTGAGGTAAAGTCAATGTTGAAATCTCCAGTAACTATAAAAAAATTAGCTTTGTTAAAATAAGTTGCAAGGATATTATCCAGAGTTTCCATAAAAGTTGTTAGACAGCCATGTGGAGGTCTATAAATATTAATTAAAATAGTTGAATACATTTTACATCGCCACAGAACACCACATGGTTCAACATGCTTTTCTACTGACATAGTATCAATTGGGATTATCTCAACGTTCATTGCATTTATATCCGTTAAAGCTCTGCTTCATATTGCCACTCCACCTCCAGTCGACTGAGATCGACAGAAACTGCTAGCTAGGCTATAATCCTGTATATGTAGAAGATGTAAATGTTCGTTTTTTGTCCAAGTTTCCATGAGACATAAGAACACAGGTTTACAGTTTAAAAGAGCAATTTCTAATTCCGGGATTTTGTTACCGATAGATTGAACGTTAAGGCTAAAAATTAGAATAGTAATATGCGGATTTGTTGACGTCGAATTGGAAGTATTTGTTGCCGTATTAGATGTAGTGAGGCTAAGTTTTTCTAAATGTTGTCCATTCTCGGGCTTGCCTTTGAAAAATTTCTTCTTCTATCTTCAATACGAAAATTGTATCTTTGGTGGAGTATTCCCTCGGACCGGAAAGAGTCCATATATACATCATCTTTCATGTCTAAATTGTCCCCAACCTTAAAGCTTTTATTGTCTGGTAATTTCGTTTTCGGGATTATTTCTTTGACAATAAAATTGTTTTCAGATTTGCCAGACATTTTTGCTAAATATTTAATAATCATGCTCTCGTCTACATGATCTTTAGCTCTGGCAATATATAACCACATTTTCTTTTCTTCGATATTCCTGTCAACAAAACCAGAGATGTTGTCGGTTTCGCTCACCACTGCCTTGCCTAGAGAAGCTCGGTTTCTCCTTCTCTTTGGTTCTATGAAAACCTCTCTTACTACTTTAGAGGCCTCTATTTCAGCATTTAAAGAATTATTCTCCAGTCTCGAATTCTGATTGACTGATGATTGACTGTTTATTATTTTGCGCGGCTTCTTCTACAATTGGCGTTGACTAGTTTCTGCGTCAATTGATTTTGTGGTTAGAGAGCGTATTTTGTTTTTTAAGGTTTCCACATATTCTTTCAGGATCTTGTTTTTGTCTTGGGTTTCCCACACCAGTTGTTTTAGAAGAGTAATTTCATTCTCTAGATATTGAATTCTGGTAAGTTCTTCTGTATTGTCAGCAATTTTATTTGAGTCAATTGTATGATTACAGCTCGAATATCGTTTGCTAGCATGTGATACGCATCCCGTATGAAAAATGTTTTTACACTTTACGCAAACTACCGGATCACGCACTCTTTTGTTGCAATAATTGCAATTTTAATTTAGATTTTCACTGTTTACGTTTGCTTTCGTTTACTGTTTACGTTTGCGAACATGACTTCGCTGACTCGAACTCAACAAAGTCTTACCTGTTATTGCGCGGCGTCGTTTGATCCCGTCTGGTCAGGTCTTTCTGCTTTCATTTATTCTCATCTAGTTTGATATAGTATTATCGTTTGCAAACATTCCTACTTTTTTTTAAACTACGTTTTTTTTTCTTACTCTAACAATAAGTTGGTTGCTTTTAATCCTGATGATCTTATTTTTAAATTTGGTCTACTTGAGAAAAATCTATTCTTATCATAGACTATATTTACTCCTAATTCTAATAATATAAAGTGTACTAATATTACTAACCAAAATCTATTTAGTTACACAATAATTATCTTTGTGTTCGAAATATTCGTCGAGTTAGGGATAGAATTACTGACAAGTTTGTAATCCCATTTAACAATTTCCCTCAAAATATTCGGCGTGAACAGAACCGATCGTAATCTGCCGAATGCTTCCTTCCTCTACCTTCCAAAAATATTTACAAAAACTTTCACAATGGACCAAAACCCTCCCAGTTTCAAATGACCAGATTATTTTTTTGTCACGGCAAACAAATTTTTCACCACCCGTAATTCCTACAACAATGGTATTAAGAGATGATAAATATTTTAGTTTTGTGCTTTATACAAATTTTGATAGAAAACGGTTGTTTGAATACGTTTTAACCAGAATTATTGTTTATGCTCTATGGATACCTATTTTATTTTTAGATTAGTTTGTTCTGAATGTGTATCAACCTTATAATAATTTTAATTAAAATCTTTGCAATATTTTGTAAATATTTGTTTGTAGTTTGCATATTAAAACTTTTCAAGAGATCGATAAAATTCAAACTGAGTTTTAATTTTATCCACACAGCATGCGTTTTCGCAATATAATAAAATTTGTATATAAAACTCGTAGGAGATTTCTTAGGCAATATATTTCATGCACATTTTAAGATGATAAATATATTACTTTTGTGCTACAAATTAACTGTGATAAAAACGATTTTGTTTGAAAATATTGTATTTAGAAATATTATTTATACTCCATGGATAGTTATTTTTTTTAACAAGAAATGTATGTTTTGAATGTGTATATATCTTTTAATTAAAATTTGTATAATATTTTGTAAATAATTGTATTTTGCATATTAAAACTTTACAAGAGCCCGACAAAATTCAAACTGCGTTTTAATTTTTCACTCAAACTGAGTTTTAATTTTATCCATGCAGTTTTTGTGAAATAAAATTACTTGTATTTATAAGTTTTAGGAGATAAATTTTCAGCAGATTTCAATACAAATTAAAAAGTTAGATTACAATTTTTTCAAAACGTTTTAACGAATAAATTGTTTTTTTTTTTATTAAAATAGAAGAGAAACGAGACACGCGCGTGTGATTATCCTTTTAAAGTTTATTCGAGAAGAAGCGCAGTTAACCTAAACATTACTGACAACAGCTTGTAGTTTTGAAACACGGTTATCCCTGTTTGTTGGCGACAGTTTTCTTTAAATTGCAACCGACTACGTGCTAAGTAGAAATTGTTGCTGAAAGTGGGAGAACTTTGTGCAGGAAATATGAAATATATCAACCCATATTACACTTATAATACAAATCCTTCAATAAAAAAAAACTGTAAGAAAGAGAAGATATTAGTTAGCTGGATTAGAAAGTTTAATTAAAAGATATATTTATTTAGAGAATTAATTAGTTTTTATGTATTTAAAGTTTAACGGTTGCTGGGTACGTTATGGTGGAGAGATTTGTATGGAACTATTAAAATCGTTTTAAACGTTAATTGTGAAATGAGTGAGATAATTTGCGGTTTCCTCCCTGAATTCTCTTTTTACATTCTTTTCGGTATTATTAAGTCCTAAATTGCGGATGATTTGTAAATGGATGAGGGACTGGAAACCACTACCAGCAGCAGAAGAAAAAAACCCGAAAAAAGAGAGCCGGAAATTCGCCTAGCCAAGCAGATGTTTTTAAGAATCCTCTTACATAATGACATGTTTGTTGGCTCTCAAAGTTACCTCGGCAAAGGCGAACAATTTCGCTTCGTTCGACTGGCTGCTGAACTATAATTTAATTGAACTTTATGCGGGCGATGTTTATGAATTTGCCAAAGGGAGGAGGGCGATATTTACAAAGCGGTTACATCTGCGGTTCGCCACACGCGCGGTACACAATTATTCAAACAAATAGAAAATTCCGGCTTAAAATTTACACTACGTGACAAAATATAAATGAAGCGCTTTGAATTTTTAAGAAAATCAATGCAAAGAGCAGATGCTACGTGACGCGACAACCTAACAAAAGCAAGTGGTTTTTTCACAATATATTCTACTTTCTGAAATATCCTTTAACTCCTTTTCTTCTAATACACAAATAACAAAAAGTAGCTTAAAAATGACTATTAACTTTATTTCTCGAAGAGTTTTTCTCTTTATATTATTATCTTTCGTCTATACTGCGAACTACAATATCTATTATGTGCAGATTAGTTTCTGGCGTTGTATAGAATACATTTACATATTTCTCTCTGCTATCCCACATTTTCGCTTTATGAACTTAAAATATTGAAATTTATACTATACAGTGATTCCATTTATTTTGATAATACTCGAAGTAACAATGAAAACATATTTGAATTTAATCGATATCCTTTTTGTGGGCACGACCGTAGTTGCTATGTATCTCTGAAGACCCACAGGACCATGTCTTAAGTTTTATTTCCCGTTATCATCCGAGAATAAGATAGGATAACGGAATGACTAAATTAAGATTCCTTCTGACTCACAAACTACCAAGAGATTTAAGATAACTGATAGCAGATTTAAGTTTATTAAAGACTTGTGTTAATGATATACACTTATATCAAAATAATAAATGAAAAATTAAGAGTGTCCTGTTTTTACTTAACAAAAAGGAGTAATGACTTATTTGCCATAATTTTAACTGTCTAATATTCATTGATCCTTTAAGTCATTAATATATAAATTTTCAATAGAGCGGTGGCCGATTGAACAAATTATTGACTTTTGTAGAGCATTTTCTTCTTCTTCTTTTTTCGAATAGGCCTACTTTGGACCACGCTTGTTCAACTGTTGGGCTTTGACCTTTGCCCAGTATTATTGCATCTTCTGGTGGTGAAACTCCTTTCTCTCTTTTGTCCAGGGGGTACCTTTCCTTCGAGGTTTTTCCTGAAATGACTTCCTTCAGGTGCGTCTCACAGTCTGTTTTTAAGATCTGTTATTCCCAGTTCTTTAATATCCTTCTCGGTCTCTGTCAACCAAGTGGTACGAAGCTTCTTGTTTTGCCAGAAGGTGAACAGACGGTTGGTTAGTCGGTTTGGAGGCAATCTTGCAACGTGGCCATAGAAGCCTACCCTTCTTGTCCTTGCACAGACAGAAAGACTTGCACTTGCACTACTCAATATGTTCGTAGAGCTCAGAGTTATGCCGCTTTCGGAATTCCCCATCCTCCTTTACCGCGCCTAGGATCTTCCTTATCTCTCTGATTTCCAATTTCTCTATTAGACCCCTTCGGTTCAAGGAAAGACACTCCATGGCATACAGGGCTTCTGGTCGTAAGACTGATGTGTAGTGCTTAAGTTTCAGGATGCGAGGCATTTCTTATTGTAGGAGTTCTTAGACACCCGATAGGCTAGTTTTAACTTGCTGACACTCTTGGATAATGATGCTCTTTCTGAAAAGTTAGGTTCAATCCATTCGCCGAGATACTTAAATTTCTCAGTCCTCTTGATGTTTCTCTGTTCTAGTAGCATCTCTCTGTTTGCTTCTCTGATGTTGGTGAAGAATTCTGTTTTCTCCAGCGACACTCGAAGAACCACTTTGGCAGCCTGTTTTCTGAGGCAGTTTACCTGCATTGTTGCCATCTCAAGAGAATCAGCAAACAGTGCCATTTCATTTGCAAAGGCAAGGCAATCTACAACCAGTTCATCGTTCTTACGTCCCAGGTAGATACCACTCTGAGCACCCAAATTGTTCAGTTCAGAAAGTCAATCTCCTTGCCTTACTCCAGTTTTTATTTCGAAGCTTTCTGAAATCTTGCCTCTAAATTTAACCCTGGAATGGGTGTTGGTCAAAGTTTCTAGGATGAGTCTGCGGGTTTTGTTGAATAGTGCTAGTTCCTGGAGTACGTTGTAAAGCATTTCTCCATCAATGGAATGGTTGTCCTTCCTAAAATCAACAAAGGTGACGAACACCTTGCGGTTTCTCATCTTGGAGTACGCAAGTACAGTTCTAAGATTGAGGATCTGTTCAACACAGGATAGGGTCTTCCTGAAGCCCCCCTGGTATTCTCCCAGTTGACTATCCAACTGATTTTCTGCCCTTGTTTGTAACGCCTTTGATAAAGTTAAGTATAAGCGCCTTCGAGAAAATCTTGTATGTTACCGGTACGAGAGAAATTCCACGGTAGTTGTTTAGATCAGTAAAATTTTTGTGAATCGGATGGATCAGAGCAGATTTCTAATCGGGTGGTAATTTCTAGGTTCCCAGATGTCCTAGATGATCTCGGTTAGCTTGCGCAAGGCATTGTTTCAAGCACCTTTCCACAATTCATCAAGTCATCTCCAGCTGCCTTATTATTCTTAAGAAGTTTAATGATCTGGCCAACTCTTTCCAATGAAGGGGGAAGCGAGTCCGGGTTTGGTGTGGTTTGTTTATAGTCGAAGTCTTGCCTGGGTGGGTCAGATTTGAGAAGATTTTTAAAGTACTGAGCCAAAAGGTGGCAGTTGTCCTTGTCGTTATAAGCCAGTTTGCCTTGTGAGTCTCTGAGGTGGAGGTTTGGCGGAGCGTATTTTCTGAGAGCGTGCTTAAAGGTTCCAAAGAAATCTCTGGAATTATTCTTAGCAAAACTCTCTTCGATTTGGGTTAGTTGGTTTTGTGTGAAGGTTCGTTTGTTTCCTCGACTTATCTTGGCTGTAACCTTTCCTTGTTCCAAAAATTTATGCCAATTTTCCTTGGTCTTTTTAGAATTCCACTTCACCCAGACTATCTGTCTTTGGGCTATTGCATTGTCACAGTCTTCAGTCCACCACGGATGCTTCCTTCTTCTAGCGAGAGGGGCGAGTTCATTGGCCGCCTTGACAAGAGTCTCCTTCAGTTGGTCCCAGTTGTTTAGGTCTGTGTTGTTCAGTCTCTGACTGAGTTCTTGACTGTTCTTGAGTCGCTCGACGTCAAATCGTACCATTTTGGAGGTTCTGTGTAATCTAGTGTTTCTAGGCTGGAGTTTTGTTTTGATCTTTGATAGGTAATGGTCTGAGTCCAGATTGGCGCTTCTTAGTACCTTCACGTTTTGTATTTCCTTTTGAGATTTTCGTAAAATGGCCACATGATCTATCTGGAATTCACCCAGGTAGATATTAGGTGAAATACAAGTCTTCTGTTTCCTTGGCAAGTGTTTGAAGGCTGTAGACATCATGATCAATCCAAAAGTCCTACACAGATCCACCAATCGTTCTCCGTTGCGGTTGGTTCGCTTATGCGCCGGATAATTGCCCACTATGTTTCTGTATTTTCTCTCTCTTTCCAATTGAGCATTGAAGTCACCAAGCAGTATAACGGTGTGGCTCTCTGGAAGTTTAGAGATAATATCTTCTAAGTCTTCCCAGAATTTATCAGTTCTGTTTGGATTGCGTCTGTTGTCCTGGTTGATTGGGGCATGTACATTGACTATGCTGTAGTCCTTGTTTGCGAATTTGAGAGAGAGAGGATGGATACATGTAGAGGTACACTTGCTTAATGCGCCTGCAAACAAAGCAAAACCGGTTCAGGATACAATCATAGCACTTGGCTGGGAGCTGCTACTCCACCTGTCGTATTCACCAGACTTGGCCCCTTCCGACTATCATTTGTATTCATCGATGGGACACTAATTGGCTGGGCAGCACTTCGATTCCTAGGAAGAAGTCGAAAATTGGGTGTCTGATTGGTTTGATTCGAAAGACGAACATTTCTATTGGCGTGGTATCCTCAAATTACCAGAAAGATGGTCAAAATGTGTAGAAAGCAATGGTCAATACTTTGAATAAACATTTTTTACTTTCCCAATCAAAATTACTGTTTCATTTTCACAAAAAACGCTCACTTCATACCAGTACCTTATATAATAAAGTAGAGGAGGGAAGAGGGAGAGTGCATGGGAGAACCTTGAGAGAGAGAGAGCTTGAAGGGGTGCAAATACTCGGGAAACGGTATTGCTTAATTAACCTAATTAGGAGGGATGTTTTTATTAATGTCAAGGAAAACAGCAGCAGAGGAATTTTTCGTAGGTAGGCAGTTTTTTAAATTGCTAGTGAGAATGACTAGTGGGTCGATAGTAGAGTGAAAGGCTTTATAACCGAATTGTTATTTGGGAATGTGGTGCATGGCGATATTCCACAGTCTGGATTTTAGGATTTTGATTCAGGATTTTAACAAGAACAGGGAGAAGGGTGATAGGGCGGTAACTACTTGGGAGGGAATGATCTTGACCGGGTTTTGGAATAGTTATGATTACGTCTTTTTACAACAATTAAAGCAATTGGAGAAGCAATTTGGGAAGTGTCTGTTTTGGAGGCCGAGGTTATATAGTTTAATGATGTGAGAGTGGACATTGTCTGGGAGATTTCTGGGTAGGAGTTTTTTCACAGAGTCAGAACTGGGTGATGTATTTTTTGTAGTGCGGATTGGTTTTCATCTTTGGTTATTTCGTCGAAGTTCGTGTCGTCGTCTTGGAAAATGTTATTATCCATAGATTGACTCTGTTGGCGAGAACGATTTCCCAAAATGCTTGGAGAAGATTAGGGCTCTGTTTGAATCGGTTGTAAATGTATCATTGTTTATTGTGATGTCCGGGATCTTAAAGAGTACTTCGAGAAACTCTTAGAGTATTTCGAACGTTTTCTAATCTTAAACCAAAAGGATCCACAATGGTCGTATTCGATTTCCTTGCACTCTGACAGCGATGTATTTGTGCGAAATTCGTAGATTAGTTGGTGGATGTTCCTGTTGAGTTTATTGATTTCTGAATTGATTCTGTAGTGTTGTATAGTCTATAAAGTTTTGTTTTGTTTTTAATTAGTGCTAATATGTAACGAGGTAGTTGCTCATTGGGAAAATTAGTTTTGGATTTGGGAGAATGTTTGATGATTAAGTTTGTTAGGTTGTCCTGAAATTCGTCTATATGTTTAAGGGAAAGGATTTCGGTGTCAATGGAATTTATGTAGTCAGTGATTTTTGAGGCGAGGGTGGGTATATTCGTCTTATTTCAGTTAATTTTTAATCGTTGTTCTTGGGAGGTTTTGTTCCTGGGAGACTTTCAATGGTTGTTCTTTAAATGTAGTCAAGTAGGACGGAGAAAGAAATTGCTAAGTGATCCGAACCAAGGTCGGGGGAAAGGGTAAGGTCAACAATTGAGTTGTTAAGGTTGGCGGTATGAAGCATGAGGTCGAGGGTGGTATCATTGTTGTGAGGCATGATGAAGGTCGGATTGGTGTGTTTACGGACGAAGCGGGAGTTGTTGATAAGGGATTGCATATGATGGGATTTGGTTTTGTTGAAGTCCCCGATGATGATTGAATACCCAAAACGTGAGGCCATAATCAAAATGTTCTGCTCAACAGAGGAGTAGGGGTGGAGGATGGGGTGCTTTGGAGAAAAGGTATGGTAAAATGAAGGCATTGGTTCAATGGATTATTTAGGGAAGGGGGGTTGGTTCTACCGAGATGGAATGTGGGATTGAGGTGTACCAATTTTATTATAACGAACTCCTTTTCCAAACTCTGAGGTAGTTTCGAAAACAGTTTCATTTCCAGCTAGTCCAAATTGGAATACAATTGCAAGATGAGTCTAAAAATATCGCCGAACAGGTTCTCTTATATCTCTTCTAAGAATAATTTATTTTTTATACAATTGCGGTTTAAAATCAGGTTATTCTTAATTCTTCACCCTATATATCGTTATGTCTCTCATTGGAGAAACTCTAAAATTCTGTGTATCGAATAATAATGCGTATTGTCCATTGAACAGATTGCTGTGTTGGATAAGAATTGCAACAACCAAAAATATCTAAAACTCACTTCTCCGTGTAGACTCGATATTCGGAGAAGCGCGATGTGTGTTACAAATAATAATACAAATATAATACAAAATATAATACAAATTGCTTATTAGGTTAGTTATATTTACTAGTACATGTGGATCGTATTTTTCGGAATGGAATAGTTTTTGTGGATGGAAGAGTTGAAAATAATGGAATAGTTGCTAAAGGTGGAATAATTGATGAGGGTGAAATTGTTTAATGAATTTTGACATTTGTATATGAAAGAGTAATCAGAATTGCGAGCTGCGCGATTCTTGTAGAAAGCGCATCAGCTAAGATTGTATGAGTTGCAAGATGTACAATTCCTACTGCACAGAATATTAACTAATAATTCATCCGTCTCAAATGATTTTAATGCTGTCAGGTTTGTAAAATAATATAATCAAACACTTTTGAGGTGTACTTAATCATATAATGTTACCAATTGTCTGAAATCAAAGTGACTTTAATTTAAGGAGTGATATTAGAAATGAAAAGTTCCATTCACTCCTCCAATTATAGTAAGTTTGCTTTTAGACAATAAGCAACACTTAGCAAAATTATGTTACTAAAAGTTTCACCAAAAAAAATAATAACCAATAAATTACTCAACTGACGTTAATGTCTACTTTGATTTAATTTTCATGTATTTCTTTATTTAAAAAATCCAGTGTCAAGGTTATCGGCCATGAAAATTCCAAAATGGTCAAATTGTTTCAATAGAAATATCTATGATCTTAATAGATCTGAAAGAGTTTTTATTATATCTGTTGCAGTTTTCGAGTTGTTGCTATTTGAATCCATTAGTATCAGTTCCGGTTTGACTTCGAGGGATGCGTGTGTGGTTTGGATTTCTATGGCGCTTTGCTAACCTAATAGCCTAACCTAGGTTAAACCAACATTTAGCTTTACATCTTTATCTTATTTTTGATCTCTTGGGTCGCGCTACCGCTTGTAGTTTGTCTTAATTTTTCGTTCGCTTTTCTTTCAGGCTAGCAGACTTTGCCACTTTAGCTTATTGTAGATCAAGCTGTAAATGCATGTCTGGTAGACTTTGAAGAGTTGGACAAAAAAATATATTTGCAAGTTTTCAATAAATATTTCTTTGTTAAAAACAATCCTGTGTCAAGGCTATCGACCACAAAGGTACCAAAACGTCAATTTAAATAGAAAAATCTATAATCTATATATATCTGAAAAAAAAATTCAAAATATCTGCAGTTTTCAATTTATAGTTATTTGAATTTATTAATTTTTGTTATGTCCGAGTTTGAAGGTCTTGATTTATCTGCCGCTTAGCGGTGTGCAACCTAATCTAACCGGGGTTAAACCAACGGTCCTTGCAACAACGTCCTATATTGTATCGAAAGCTTGCGCTACCGCGCGTATGTTGTCTTGATTTATCTGTCCTGTTATTTTACCCGGGGTAAACCAACATTCCTTGCAACACTGTCCTATATTGGATCGAGAGTTCGCGCTTCCGCGCGTATGTTGTTTTGATTTAACTGCCCGCTTCGCGGCGGGCAACCTAATCTATCCGGGGTTAAACCAAAGGTCCTTGCCAAATTGTCCTATATTGGATCGAGAGTTCGCGCTGCCTCGCAACATACGCGATTTCTCTTGTCGAAGGCCCGTTCAGTTTTACAACAGAAAATGACAATTTCCCGTTTCGACGCGCAAGAGGAACGGAGTTTTTGAAGAAAAAGTAAAAAAATTAAAATGAACCTACAGCCGCCCCCTGCGGGGGCGGAACTTGGTTTGTCTTCTCACAGTCTTGATTTATCTCTCCGCTTCGCGGCGGGCAACCTAATCTAACCGGGGTTAAACCAACGGTCCTTACAACACTGTCCTATATTAGATGGAGAGTTCGCGCTGCTGCGCGTATGTTTTCTTGATTTATCTGCCCGCTTCGCGGCGGGCAACCTATTCTAACCGGTGTTATACCAACTTTTTCACATTGACCTATATTGAATCGAGAGTTCGCGCTGCCGCGCGTATGTTGTCTTGATTTATCTTCCCGCTTCGCGGCGGACAACCTAATCTAACCAAGGTAAAGCCAACGGTCCTTGCCACTTTGTCCTACATTGGACCGAGAGTTCGCGCTGCCGCGCGTATGTTGTCTTGATTTATCTTCCCGCCTCGCGGCGGACAACCTAATCTAACCAAGGTAAAACCAATGGTAAAACCAAATGGTATCTTAAAATATAAAATTCAAAGAAAGACAAAATATAAAATAGTGCTAAATGCATGCAACTTCGGAGCCATTGAAAAAAATATATATTTGTAAATTTTCAATAAGTATTTCTTTATTAGAAAAAATTACGTGTCCAGGCTAGCGGCCACGAAGATACCAAAACGTCATTTTCAATAGAAAAATGTATAATCTATTCAGATCTGAAAGAAATTTAAATATATCTCTTGCAGTTTTCATTTTATAGCTATTTGAATTTATTAATTTCTGTTATGATCGAGTTTGAGGGGCGACGGCCGCCGCCAGATAAAATATTTTGCAAAATTAACTGAAAGATATTATAGATTGGCTTCTTATTATAGATTGGATTCTGTACAAATGTGTGAAATTTTATTGTTCCACGTTGTGTGAAACATACAAAAATCATTTTTTAAACAAATCCAGACATGTCAATCATGAATTCCGATCAAATTCGAACGCGAAAATTTCAAAATATTCAAAAATTGCGAAAAAATATATCAATAATTGAAGGATTTCAATGAAACTTATACTGAATGTGGGTATCCACCAGAGGTATGAGTTGACAAAATTTGAAAGCTCCCACTCCAAATGACGTCCGTGAAGAATGATTTTCTCGTCAACAATTTTATGGAAATATCTCGTCAATGCCGCAAGGTGGAAAATTATAACCGGGATACCCGTATGTAAGACGTCGGTGTCTACAAAAAAGTATTCTTTGCAAATTTTGTAAAATCCTTCGGTTTGGTCGCAAAAGTAAAAAATATAAAATTGAAAAAAATTTAGAAGGGGTGAATTTCGTTTCTTTTTTTTTCGCTTCGTTTTTTCCCTTTTCTGAATTTCGTTTTTGAATTTTTTCGTTTATAAAAAAAAATTCGGCCAAACGGTTCGCTTTGGAAAAATGAAAATGACACAACATTTAGACGAAAATGTGCTCTATAAAATAGCGCTAAATGCATGTTTCTTAGACTCCGGAAAATTCGACAAAAAAATATGTTTGCAAGTTTTCACTGAATATTTCTTTATTAAAACAATTATGTGTCCAGGCTATCGGCCACGAAAATGCCAAAACGTCAATTTCAATAGATAAATGTATAATCTATATAGATTTGTAAGAAATTTCAATATATCTCTTGCAGTTTTCATTTTATAGCTATTTGAATTTATTAATTTCTGTTATTTTCGAGTTTGAGGGGCGGCGGCCCCCGCCCGATGAAATATTTTGCAAAACTAACTGATGGATATCATAGACTGACTAATTCTCTACAAATGTGTGAAATTTTATTGTTCCACGTTTTGTGAAACTTAGTAAAATATTTTTTTCAACATATCCAGACATGTCAATCACGAATTCCGATCAAAACCGAATGCAAAAATTTCAAAATATCCAAAAATTGCGAAAAAATATATTAATCCTTGAAGGATTTCAATGAAACTTGTACTGAATGTGGGTATCCACCAGAAGTAACTGCTGATAAATTTTGAACGCTCCCACTCCTATGGGGACGGCGTGAGGAATTATTTTTGCATCACAGCTTATTTGCAAATAACTCGTCAACGCCTCAAGGTGTAAAATTATAACCGGGATATCCGTATGTAAGACGTCGGTGTCTACAAAAAAGTATTTTTTGAAAATTTTGCAAAAACCTTCGGTTTGGTCGCAAAAGTAAAAAATATAAATTTGAAAAAAATTTAGAAGGTTTACTTAAAATAGCGCTAAATGCATGTTTCTTAGACTTCGGAAAATTGAATAAAAAAATATATTTGCAAGTATTTCTTTATTAAAAAGATCCTGTGTCAAGGCAATCGACCACAAATATGTAAATTTCTATAGAAACATGTACAATTTATATATAACTCTTGTAAACTATATAAAACTTAATGCGTTTGTTAACGACAGTGCGCTCTATTTATCTGTGTTAAAATTATTTAACTCACATTTCTAAACGTTCGTCATGTGGCTATCAGCCGCAAAAAGTTTGCATGCAGCACATTTCAATGGGTCTCAATGAGCACAATTCGATTTTAAAAAGAAAATCCGGATAAATTTCGAGATGGCTTTTCCTTCAGCCGTCAAGTGGTAGAACTGACCGTTTTTCAACAAAAACTCTCTTGTTATATCCGCTAGGAAGTCGAGGAATACACCTTTAGATTCCAAATTAAATGTGTAATTTTTAACTATTCTTGTAGAATACTCTTAATTCCCACCGTTTGAAAAATGGATTTTAAATCACCAGATGACCGAAAAACTTACATCGTCCCCCATTTAAAATTATCCGAATCACGAATCAGCCGCAGAAAATTCATGCAACATATTTTAATAGAACTTGATGATTGTATTCGAATTTGAATCGAAAATGTCAATAAATATTGAAATGGCTGTTCCTTCCGCAGTGAAATGGTAAAACTGACAGCTTTTCGCCAATAACTCTGTTGATATACATTCGAGGAAGACGCGTTTTGTACCGTTGGAATCTAAATTCAATTTAAAAGCTCCAATTATTCCTAAAAAAAAACTCGTAAATATCGCGGATTATGAAATAAATTTTGGAATTCAAATGTGAAGGGAAGCAACTGTTTCTGATGTAAAATGGTCTGAATTTTAAGAATCTGCTAAAAGAAAAGTGAAAAAACTTTGAAATTTGTGAAAAAATGCGAATTTTGACGTTGCTATGTGTTGCTAATCATGAGCCAGAGTCGCCGAAATCTGCAATTTAGAGATTTCAAGATATCTCTTTGAATTTTATTTGAATTTCAACCTATCATTGAGCGAAAAATCAGAATTTTGATTTAAATTCTTTTCTTTAATTTTATCTTTTCACAAGCACACGAATAATCATAAACGGATAAACTTCAACAATGACATTTCCACATAACCTGAGCGAAAATAGTGTCAGAATGATCAGCTGTAAGTGTAAATTGGCGATTCAGCGGCAAGCAATGGTCGTAGTATTTTTGACCTGGAGTGCGAAGCCGTTGATGGATTTGAGAAATTCAAACGCCATACTGTTGGCCTTTTCACCGGGCATGCACTTGTTGGACTGGAAATGTACATTTTTTTTTAAGCGTTTCCGTTTGAAGAGGTGAAAAAAAAGTGACTTCGCGAATTGGGGCCTGCGGAACGTCCCCGGAGGTGTAATGCGCCGAGACTGGTGTCGTTCGAAAGTAGAACGTGGGGCTATAATTCCTGAAAAGAGCAATACAATTTTAAAACATTTTACCGAATATTGCAGGTTTCAATTTGCTCAATTTTGAAAAATTCGTTTCCAGTTTGGACGGGCGTCGAGACCCCCAAATGCGATCGAGCGATGCATCGTTCCTATCGCCTTATAGACCCTTTCGTTATATATTCAGAAACCACCACCGCGAGGCCCTGCTATTTAATTTAGCGAATCCCAGAGGATTCTCGCGTACTTCTGCAAAACATGGTTTTTCGGGCCTCCCGGCGCCATCCGGCACGCAATCGCAATTAAACTCCAAAACAAACTTAAAGACACTATGCCGAATCGATTGGTGCCGGTCCGGTCCCGATCCGACTGTTGGGTATCCCGGGAGAGGGATCCCCGCAAATTTGGTGAAAAAAACATCTCGTTTTTTTCGATTTTTGTGTTAAAATTGAGCCAAAGTGGGAACAGGATGCCGAAGGTACCAGATTCTTCCACCGCCGGTTGCGGGTAAATATCTCGCATCGAACGAACCGGTTTGGAGACACGGCGCTCTTCAATCAAGAGAACGGCGTCCACAGATGTGATGAAAGAAACGTTTTTTTTTCGCTTACATTTTCCGCCGCACCGGGTGAACCGACGGTCGCGTACTTTTCCGCATGACGTCAAAAAACGTGAAATCGACGCGGCAAGAGAACGCAGTAAAAAAATCGAGCCGCGGACCAAAATTGCTCCTCAAAGGTGCTAGAAACGATCTCCTGTTTTTGGCACCTAGAGGACGCCATGTGGGATTTGCGAGCGGCAGACGGACACGGGTCGAAGGCCTGTTCAGTTTTACAACAGAAAATGACCATTTTCCATTTCGACGCCCAAGAGGAACGGAGTTCTTACGGAAAAAGTGAAAAATTAAAACGCACCTACAGCCGCCCCCTGCAAGGGCGGAACTTGGTAAGGCTCGTCAAAAAAACCTAATTTTTTGTTCAATTCATTGGAAAAAATTCAAGACGCAAACCGCATTTTTTGACAATTTTTTTTAATTTTCAAGATATCTTGACTTTTGACCCCTTTCGAGTTCAGTGACGGTACCTTACTCGAGTAGTATATTTCGACAAATATTTAAATTTATCTTGAATAAAACATCACAAACAATGAATATTTAATACATTATTATCCTGTCTGTTATACCAACAAATTAAAATTTAACAATTAATTAGTATATGAAAGACAACTATTCGCCAAATCTTTGAAATAATATAGAAACAATTTCGGTTTAAATTTATTGTAAACTTTGCGTATAGTGCGGCTGCTCGCGTAAGTAAATTGGACACAATTCTCTTAAATTGACCAAATATTTTTATTTCATGTGCTAGTAGGTATGTAAAAATTTTCATAATGTAATTAAATTTTAAACAGAATTTGGAACTAATTTTTAATTCAATGTTTTAAGTGACGGACATATTTTGAACTAAGTTATATTTACATTATTCTCACAAATTATAGATGCCGAGACTCTCTCGGCGAATTGAACACCGACCTGCAATCTATTTAAGAAATAATTAGACTAATGCACCTTCAGAATTCCGAACAGAAACAATTCAAATATTTATTTCTAGATACTTCAATTAACTTTAAACAAAAAAGAAAAAATGTAATTTCAGCTAAAGATAAATTTAAACGTTAAACAAACACAACACATTATTTTCCTAATTGGACATAAATCTTTCGGTATTTAAAATCTAAGAAGATTAGAAAATAAACTTTAAAAGGGCAATACATTCAGTTTAAGATTAAAAGATTATTACGTCAAGAACTAGATTTTAAAACAAAGCAAACTCTCCTGAAATATTACACATTTGTTAATGAAGCAGATCCTTTAACAAAAAATAAACTAGTTTTACTCTACTGTTATACCAAAAACCCTATTAGAGCCAATTAAGATAAAATATCTCAATTCCACCACTTATCTTTATCATCTATAACCTTTGATCGTATCAGCTAGTTATAACTAAATCTCCACCTGTGATTTATTATTATCTATTCTAATCTCGGTATAACGTACGTCTAGTTTCTGTGGTATTCCATGGGATTGCAATTATTTCTGGGGGAAGGGTTATTCAATCGGGATGTAATAAGCGTAGGAGAAAGGTGAACCAGAGGGGTGGAATGCAGCCCCCGAGGGTGGGCTAAATCGATAAATAACGGTGGTAACATATGAACAGAAGCGAAAAAGTATTTCAGGTCGAGCGGTTCGCACTGCCGCGTGTTATTTAGCACTCTATAAAACACGTACCTACAGCTAGAGGGCCCATTCAGGGTGCCAGACTCAGAGTGAGCTGTCACATACATTGTGCGAGCAACCCCGCACTCGCGTTAAAGAAACAGACGTCTCAACACCATTTTTTAAATAATTTAATATTTTAAAATTTTTTTTGTGAGTGAAAAAAATATTCAGCAAAAGTTAAAAAAATAAAAGATATATATAGGTTACTACATTATAGTTGCCACACACAATAACCTTTTTTTTTAATAATTAGATAATAAAGGTTTTGTTCTCTAGTTTCCCACCTTGATTTTCAAGTAAGTTGTTAGTTTCAGCCATTACAACTACTTAATTAAGGCTATTAACTACCCCACTGAGAAATGTAAATGCACACCTTATGGAACATGTACTGCAAACCGAGAAACCCTAATATAATTTTATCTGTCTAGTCTAATTTGTCTGATTCTGCATGGCTTAATTTCTCTACTTGCTTCTCTAGACTTGTCTATTTCGTTTTGCTTTTCTATGCACGATTGTTTATCTCGTTTTGCTATCTAGTTTTGTTTGTCTAGCCTTGCATTGTTTTATGAGCCTCTCCTCTTTTCCCGTGTGTGCAAACCTTCTATTAAGTCTACATTTGTCTGTATAGTCTTGCCTTCTCTAGCCTTGTATATCTAATCTGTAATCTTTCTCTTTCTATAAAATCCGTATAATTTAATCTTTTGTTTCTGCCAGTCTCACCTTGTCCGTCTAATTTTATCTTGTCCATTTTTTTCTATTTGTCTAGTTTATATAGTTTAATTTTGTACTTTTGTTCTAACCCATATAGCTGTGAAGGCCTTCTAGTCGTATCTGAAGCTGTAAAGACTTCTATTCGTGTTAATCTAGTCTTGCTTATGTAAGACTTTATATTTTAAGACTGTTTGATCACGAATTTTTTAAGACTGTTTGAGATAAAATAGCCTTGCTTGTCTAGTCGAATTGCCATAGTTCACGAAAAAAATTCGAGTTATAGAACATTGGAGTTATAGAAACACATAACTACAAATATAGACTTTTTTATTATAACATTTTAAAGTAACAAGAAGGAACAGGCAGGTCTAGATAAAACTTGGCTATTTTTATTAAAATTTAATAGTAGGTAGCTGGTGTTAATAAAATAACTTCTCCAGACAAGTGGACCCACTGGAATCACCTCCGTACACTCTGGGCCCGCTTATCGCATAACCTCGGAGTAACGGAAGGCATTTCTATTTTTTTTCAAATTAGTGTACATGCTGTATTTTCCCTTTTTGGACTGCATTTCATCGTTTTCTTTCTATCTGTCATTACCGTTACAATTAATCCGTTTACATTGTCCCAGTTTGTTTTTCCCTTTAACATGTATGGGATTATTGTTCTGGCGCTAAAGGGTTCTTCCATGACTTTTTGACTGCCTCTCTTTCAGTTTCCCACCTGCAGCAATCAAAGATAGTGACATCAAAGATATTTACACTATCTGTTTCCCCGCAGTAAACACATAGGTCGTCTGTTGCTCTGCCAATATTAAGAGATAAATAAGAGATAATTCCTGAAGCTACCGTGGCTAGTCAGTACTTGGGTAAGGTAGTAGCTAGTTTCGCCAAATTTTCTATTTACCCATGACGATATATTTGGGATTAGCACTTGGGTCCACTGTCCTTAGTCGCTTAGTACCGTCCGGTAAGCGCTGCATGTACGTAGAGCCATTTTCCGCTGAACGGTTGCGAGTTGGTGAAGGTTTAGTTTCTCGTCTAGTTCTTTGGCCCATATTGGAGCACCGTGCAACATGGTATCCTGGACTACAGAACTAAGTACTTTCCGAGAGCGGCTCTTAGGCCCCCCTACGTTAGCATGAGCTGCTGAATGCCCGCTAGTGTTCTCATTGCCTTTCCTGCCGCTCCAATAATGTGCGCCATGAAGGATAGCCTTTTATCGATCACTACTCCGAGGTATTTGAGTGTTTCTTTTGGTATTATAATTGCCTCTTCCACTTTAAACTTTACAGGGCTAAGTTGTCTTAGGCCTGTGAGGAGGACAGCCTCAGTTTTTTCTGGAGCTAGACTTGGTTCTTCGACTTCATCCACGCGCTGACCATTTTTGTTGCTTGATTTGCCGTTCGCATTAAGCCTTGCCTTGCTGTTTTTGCTGTGACAACAAGTGCGATATCGTCGGCGAAGCGGATTACAGTGGCCCCCGATGGCAGCCTCATGGTAAGTACTTCGTCATATAGCACGTTCCACAAGGTAGGGCCTAGTATCGAACCCTGTGGGGCGTTGATTTGTCGCTCTTCTTTTTCCTGGTCTCCTAGCAGTATGATGCTTCGACAGCTGAGGTAGCTTCTTAACATGCGCAACCGATTCGGAGATATAGATAGCCCTTCTTGTCAGACTGCCCATGATATGCTTCCAGGATCCGCTATTAAAAGCATTTCTAACATGAAATGTAAGGAGGGCACACATGCGTCTGGTTCTCTGGGTTCCGCTTTTAGCCTTTTCTGCTATCTCTAGGACAGCCCTTAAGGCATTGATGGTGGATCTGTCTTATCTAAACCCATATTGGTTTTTGGACAAATCGCCTCCCGCCTCAAGCTCTCCCTTTAGCCTTAGTAGCAAGAGCTGCTCAAGTAGCCTACCAGACACATCCAATAGGCAGATGGGTCTGTAGGATGTGGGATTTGCTATAAGTTTATCTCCTTTTCTAATTAGTAACAGTTTTTCGCGCTTCCATATGACTGAGAAGTTCCCAGCAGTTAACAACCTATTCATTACGTCTAAGATGAATTTAGGTTGATGTATAGCGGTTAACTTGACAATCTCGGGTGGTATGCCATCGGGACCCGGTTTTCTGCAGTTTCTAATACGTTTACTCGCCAGCGATAGTTCCTCTTCCGTAAAGGGGGACGTTGTGTGAACTTCAGGTTGTACCCAAGAAAAAAGTGTATGTTTCGGAAATATTACATCAGCTACTTGACGAACTCCTCCCATGGTCATTTGAAGACCTTGCGTCCGAATTTTCAGGTGTCTTCTTATAATTTGTAACGCGTCTCCCCATGTGTCTTTATTTAGGTCGGTGCACAGTTTTTTCCAATGGCTTTGCTTTGATTTGTTAATGAGTTGACGTAGCTCCTTTTTTGCTCGCTTGTATTTATGACGTAACAGTGTAATTTTTTCGTTCAGTGCTTGTTTTGCTCTTTCACGTTGGTATTTTTTCCTGGTAGCGACACATGTAGTTCTCATTTCAGCAATTTCGTCGGTCCACCAGTATACTGAGTTATAACTTTTTGGTCTCTTCTTTCGCAAGGTAGCATCGCACACTTTACTCATCGTTTGAACCAGAGTATCGGAATCTTCTGTGGTAATGGTTTCTAGCTCTTTTGTTAGACACTTGATTTTTTCTTCCTGCAGGTTTTCCAAGATCCATCCACTTGTTTTTGGGTATGCCTTTGTCTTTGATCTTGCCTTTTCCCTTATGTTATAAAAGATGTAACGGTGGTCGCTCAAGGTTTCCTTGTCAAGAACCTTCCAGTCTTGGAACCTGTCGCCAATAGAATTGGTGGAGAAGGTTAGGTCTATTTTTGAGCGCGAGTTTCCCCTCACAAACGTGTGTGTGCCACCTTTGTTTTGTATGCTCAAATCCAGTTCCGCTGCCCAGTCTGTTACGATATTTCCTCTACTGTCCATGCTTGGGGATCTCCAGTAAGGGGACTTTGCGTTGAAGTCTCCAGCTATAATAAGTCTATTTTTTTTCTGATGTCTAAGACTCTGGCTTAGAGCTTAAAGAGATTCAGACAGTTGATCGATGTTTTTGTTGGGTGAGAAATAACAACTGTATATTATAACCTGGGACAACTCTACCCATACGAAGCCTGATCCATGCCTAGTACTTACCAGGGACAACTTTTGGTTTTTGATCCAGATCGCTGTGTCCTTTTCATCGTCTGTGAACCATTTAGCATTGGTTGCCAGTTTTTTGTTTGGCTCACATATTATTGCGATATCCGCTTTTAGCTCTAGGGCCGTAGCGATCAGTAGGTCGTGTGCTGCGCGGCATTTCGCAATATTTATCTGAAGTATTTGGATCATTTTTGTGATCTTTCCCGCCTTGCCTCCGCCAGAGCTCTTCTGTATGCAGGACACGATGCAGTATTAGCTCGGTGACTCTTAATATTGCATATGAGACATTGTGGTTCTTCCTCACAGTCCTTTGCCTTGTGTCCTTCCTGACCACATCGCAGGCACAATCTTTGACGATCTGGGCCCTTGCAGTCAGTCGCGTGGTGGCCCGTTTCCCAACATCTATAGCATCTCTCCACTTCTATTCTTTCTTGGATTCTGCAGTATATCCATCCTATTTTGATTTTTCCTTCTCCTATTAGAACACTTGCCAAGTTTTTTGAAAGTACTAAGGTTTTTAGAAAGTACTAAGGCTATCTGTCTTTTTCCGTAGGCTGGTCTGAGGTTTTTGACTCTTGCTTTGTAAGTCCTGTTAGTCTAGTCTTGCTTATTTATTCTCTTATTTAACTAATATTTCATGACAATTTAATCTTGTATAACATATTAGACCAATTATTTATTTTAGAAAAACATGAAGAAACAGGTAGGACTAGATGGGCTATTTATAGTAAAATTTAATACCAAAAAAATATTAAGTGTCATAAATTAGGAAAAGCGTGACAGTATTATTTTTTAAATTTGTAAATTTATTGAGAATTAAAGATAAACGTAAAACTTGTCAACTCAAATTATCAAATTTATTTATGCAAATTTAATAGCTATTGCCTATAGTTGAGCTGAAAATTTTGTCACCCACGAAATGACTGTAAATTATTGACTTATTTAAAAGTTGCAATTAGTTAAATCGAAATTAATGACATAAAATTTACAAATTGGCAATCACGTAAGCCCAGAATTGTCAGATGCAAAATCATCAATGCAAATTATCATGTTTAATAAATTTGTTAATATTGTAAAAAAATTCTATAAGTAATAAATATGTATAAATTGTAACCAAATTTTCTTGAATGTACAGGGTGAGCAAAACACGATGTCTCAGCTTTATTATACGAGGTCTCAGCTCTATGATAAGAAAACGAAAACGGATAGAAAAAATCTGCAAAGAGGTTCTTAAATGGGATTGAGCAAGGACCATTTCAAGCCAAATTTACATATTTTTCCATATTTTGAAACTAGAGTAATGACGTAATCGAATTTTGTTTTCCCCGAACCATACCTTTTTTATTTTTGCATTTTGTAAAACGCTAATTTTTCTGAACATATTTTGTGAAAAGAGGAAAATTTATTATCTTTTTCCGTTAAAAAAATATAAGCAAATTTTGTAAAAAGTAATTAAAGAAGTAAAAAGTAATACCACAAAGTCGCAATCGTCACGATTTAAACAAGTCGCATCTGTCAATAATTAAAAATTATTAATTAGTATTATTTATTATTTTAACATTACAATACATATAATATGTTACTACTATTACCAGAAAAAAAAAAGTTATGTAGGCAATCACTACCACAAATTTTCAATGTGACCACCTCCTACTTCTAAACACTTATCCAATCTCCACCTTACTTCTCTCACTGAAGCCTTACGAAACATTTTTCTAGATAGTTCATCGCAAGCATTTCTGATTTTATCTTTGAAATGTTCCAAGTTAACAGATGGTGTTCTGAAAATTTAATTTTCAAAGTTCCCCACAAGAACTAGTCTAGTGGGGTTAAGTCCGGTGATTTAGGCGCCCACAGCATCGGTCCATTTATAGCTATCCAATTTTCTTTGTATCTTTCATTTAAATATTGTTGGATAATTCTTGCTTTATGCGGTGGAGCTCCGTCATGCTGGAAACACCTGTTTGCTCGCAGCTGTAATGGCACATTTTCGAGAAGCACAGGAAGTTTTTCTAGAAAAAATTGCAAATATCTCTCAATATATAATACTCCTTCGTAAAAATATAGACCAATCAAATGCTTATTAATAATACAACACCAAACGTTAATTCCGAAGTGTCCTTGGTTTTCAATCGGATTGACAAAATGCGGATTTTCAATAGACCAAAAATGTTCATTAGGGTTCCGTACCGAAAACGGAACCCTCATAGCATAACTTTGTTGTCCGTCTGTCTGTCTGTATGTCTGTCTGTCGCATCTGTCTGTCCATCTGTCTGTCCGTCTGTCTGTCTGTCAAGACCATTTTTCTCAGGAACGCGTTGAGGTAACAAGTTGAAATTTGTACCAAATACTTGGGTATACTACGCGATCAAAAGATATGACCGTTTATGTCGCATATTTTGCGATTTCACAAGGGAATCAAAACCTATAGGATACTTCCCGTTGACCTAGAATCATGAAATTTGGCAAGAAGCGGTGTCGTACAGCACATGTAAAGGGAAAAATCTGAAAACCGTAAATATGTAGTTTAATTACAAGAAAAATGCGAATTTACTATTAGAAAATTATGAAAATACACTAATGTTGTCGTAGTGGTATTGTCAGGCTCCAGAAGCATATGGGTTGCATACAGTTAGGTCCTCTTCGGTCCGAAGATTAAAAAGTATGTGTTGGCAACCAGCTGTATATTCTGAATTTTCTTTGTATAAATTCGTTATGCATTTCATAATAACGTACGCTCTATATACATAATATATACAGGGTATATATTATGTCTAAATTTCGCTTCTTTATAACTGACATGCGACATACTCAAGTCCCGTAACATCCTGTATATATTATATTTCGTCCAATTTTTCTTTATAATCTACATATTTTTAAATCACGTACGCCCTATATTTTTTGATAGTCAATTGCCCAAAAGCAGTCAATTGAACAACTGAATGTTAAGAGTATCGAAATAGATCTAGAAATAGTTAATATATCAGTTTATATTAGATCTAGAAATAGTTAGATCTTAATATAAGTTAGTGAATAAGTGTAATACTAAAATAAAGTTTTCTTTTTATAAGTTTAAAAATATTCGCGTTATTTTAAAAAAATACCCTGTATACCTTTATACAGGGTATATAGGTATACAGGCAAAATTGTGCAGTAAAAACAAATAGTTCCAGAACCCCTAAACACTCATAGTGAATGGGGGATGTATGGTAATAAAATATAGGGTAGAATTCCATAGTAGGACAGCGACATCTTGAGGTTATGCTTGCAGCGGTATAAGATGGTCGTGATTTCAGGAAGACCACTTGTCAAGTTAACTGAATGTGCTTGCCACGTCCTCCACTAAAAAAAGATACCTTACTTACAAGTTTGTACGGAACCCTCGGTGCGCGAGTCACAACTCGCACTTGGCCGGGTTTTTTTTATTGGGCCTACCGTTACTAACAAACCATGACTAACTTGGGTAACATAATTTATTCTTCGTTGTTGATGTTGATCTGACAAGTGTTCTAGTTTGTTAAGTTTATAACCGTGACAGCCATTTTCTTTCAAAATGTTTCGTACCGAACTATATTTTAACCCTTAACCACTTGCCTCAGGTCAGAAAATTACTGCTACTTTGGGTCTGAGAGACATATGTCAGGTGGTTAGGTGTTAACTTCAGCTTGCCGAATCGAGTTCCTTGGATGGTCTTCAAAATACTGCAAAAGAGTGGCAACAGTATTTTCAGAATTGACCCTTTTAACAACTTCCTTCGCTTTCGAGAAGAAAATGCCTCGTTATTGCGTAAATTGCGTTCCAATATTTTTAAGCTTGGAATAACACGTTAGGGATATCTCTGGGCGTACAACTGAACTGCTCTTCTAGGTATCTTTTGAGATTCCCCATAAAATAATAGCATGTCGACGTTTTCGTTGTGCGTGAACATTTTAATAAACTCTCATTTTAATAAACTAGTGCCGTTCGGAACCGGCGATAAACTGCTAGGTCCCGTATATTAGTGGATAATGCGTTCCACATATGCGCTAGAAGTTGCCTAAGCTCTCGGAGAGTACGGCACCTTAAGAAGATAACTAATTTTACAAATGAAAACTTAAGATTATAGGGGAGAGTTGCCCAATTTGGACTGCCGCCTAAATTGGACTATCACAGTATATAGCTCGCAGAACACATATATGTCCTAATGTAGGCAACTTAATATACATTAGCCTAAACTACGCTGCTGCAAAAAGTAGATACGCATTACGTCGCATGACAGTGTTTGTAGCACAAGATTATTGTTTTTACATTTGTGAACTAAATAATTCAACAAACAACGAAACACTCTTGGTCATTGTTAATGTAAGCAACAGCAAATTGTATTAGATATTTAGAAAGCAAATTTATTCAGGTAGAATTTACTATATAGTTTTATTAGCTACAAGTTAAAAGTTAGGTTATGTAGTATATTGTTGCGTTATGAGTAGAGTTGCTCAGATTGGAGCACATCGTAGTTTCCCAAAATGGACCGGTCCAATTTAGGAAATCGTGAAAAATTACAATTCCGATTTGAAATTTTATGATTTTAGGGATCACATGGCCATAAGAGGAGATTACGGACGTTGGTTCGAAACTGATTTATTTAAGGCTGTTGCAGCTTATAGGAATGGAGAGACTGGTTAGAACGAATGTAGTCGTATTTATCATGTTCCTAAAGCAACTATAGTATGACATGCGGATAGAAAAAATGCTACTGCAAATGAAATGAAAGAATTTGGTAGACAACCCACATTTACTAAAGACATGGAAACAATTCTAACCAATCAAATTCTTCAACTTGAAGGATGATATTTTGGATTGACTATTCGAGAAGTGCGAAAACTAGTTTTTGATGTCGCAGCAAAATATTCTTTGCTTTACATTTAATAAAGGAAAAAAAAATAGCAGGGAAAAAGTGGTTTTACTCATTTTTACGTCGAAATCCACAGCTATCACTACGAAAACCCGAAGGCACATCAATGGCAAGAGCACGAGGCTTCAATAGAGAGAACGTATATCATTTTCTTGATATTTTCGAAAAAACTGTAGACAAATTTAATTTCCCTGCAGATTCGATACTTGAGGTTTACGACTGTACAAAAAACTCTACAAAAAGTGGTTGCTCGTAAAGGTAAACGCCAAGTAGGTGGCATAACAAGTACTGAACGTGGCGTTCTTACAACTATGGTATGTGCAGTCAATGCAACTGGGTTTTATGTTCCACCGATGATAATTTTTAAAAGAAAAAAATTTAAGAATGATCTTCAAGTTGGCGAACCCCCGGCAAGCTTTATTACTATTTCAGAATCGGGCTACATAAATTCCGAATTGTTTGTTGTGTGGCATAAACATTTCAAAAAACATGTAAACTGCAATGAAGATAAGAAAGTCCTTTTACTGCTTGACGGGCATACGACACATAGCAACAACTTAAACGCCTGTACTTTTGCACGAGAAAATGAAATAGTATTACAGCAGTTGCCTGAGCATACCACCCATCGCTTGCAGCCCCTAGATGTTGCATTTTTTGGGCCGCTACAGAAATATTTTGTTCAGGAGCAAGAAACTTTTATTCGTCAATATAAAGGGGATAAGATATATCAAACTCAAATATCTCGATTATTAAATGAAGCATATGGTAGAACGGCAACTGTGGCAGTAGCTGAAAATGCCTTTCGCGCCACCGGTATTTGGCCAGTTAGCAGACATATCTTTCAGGATCACCAGTTTACAGCATCAGATATGTTACAACCTCAGCATTGCGGTGATGCTACTGAAACAGAAATAACTAATCGAACAGTGATAAATAATGAAATCGACAGTGATTCCGCTATTGTTTATATTCCTCCGGAGAAAAAAAGACAAAATTTGGAGGATATTCTTCATGAAAGATCACCTAGACCGCAAGGTGGCAAAGTGGTATTGCTCAGAAAGCACAATTACTATCAAGTACTGATAACGCACTGTAATTAAAACGAAGCACCGAAGAAAAGGCTTCAACCTAGAAGAAAACCCAGAGAAAATCATTAACAACATTACTCCCACTAATATATCAAACAATCAGACACAATTTATAGAAGAAACTATCTACTTGGACGAATACAGTAAGATTGAACTTTTAGATCTTCTTATAAACAAGGTAAACACCAAAAATTCGCACGGTCAGGATGGACTTCCTCTTCCTTTAATAAAAGACAACTTACAACATCTGTGTAAACCGTTATAGCGTATAATAAATCGTTCCTAACGCCGAGCAATAGGAGTCACATATGTGGTGTTGCAAGGTTAGAATTGAACTGGGCCGGGCACATGGCAAGAGACCAAGTGACGATGGGCGAAACAGAGGAAGACCCCTACCAGGTGAACTAATGATATTACGAGAACAGGGTGAGCTTGAATGCGAGAGGCCCAAAGCAGGAAGAACTGGGCAGAAATGAGGGAGGCTTATGTCTAGCAGCGGACACAGTGGACTGTGTGATGATGGTGATGATATTAAATATGATAATTTTGTCTAACTTATAGCTAATTCGTCAAAAATTGTAACATTTTGAGCTTGATTTGTATGGAATAGTGGAAACTGCCCAAAACCCAAGAACTGTCAATATTTAATAGTTGCTGGGGCAAATATTAATTTACTAATGACACATATCTTTAAAGCTCCATTTTTAAGTTTATATATCTTGCCTTTTGAGCTTACTTTTAAGAAAGTCATTGTTCTTAACAAATTTGAAATTATTTTTCGCATCCCATGATTATGTTTGGCATATCCTGTTATTTTTTTGACTGATGATTTTTTTATTTGACGGATAAGATTGGGCAGCTGAAACGGCAACAGGACATTCAAGTAAGAATAAATCTTGACACATTCTGAGGTAAGAACAATGAAACTATATGTTTTAAAAAATCTGTTTTAAAAAATTGTTGTTGTTGTGTTGTTCTTTTTGTCCATTCTATATCATATTTTATGTAAGTTTTTTATGGTTACTCCTATATGTCTAGTATATCACTGCTTGTGCAAACTTGTCTTTGCCTATTGTCTTTGCTTGTGCAAACTTGTCTTTGCCTATTACGCCTAACTGTCAATGATTGTCTAATAGATATTAGTAGATATATTCAAATAATGAAGAGGAAGGTTGCGACCGTAGGTACTTCAAAATGACATTCACCAGTCGAAACTTCCTATTAAGTGTTTAGATTTATATAACTGTCTTCATAAGTTATATGATATTTTTTTAAAAATTTTACTAACATGGAGAATTTTTCAATTTAATATATTCAAATAAGTTTATATCTATTGTTTTTGTGGGTGGTATTGTCGATGATATTAACGTAAGCGGGTCGCTGTAGTAAGTCCGGCGATTAACAAGTTTACTAGTCCACCGATCCATATATAAATTCCTTAATCACTTAGTCCGGTTGCTTGTGCATTGAACGAGGAGTGGAAAATAGTCTGCCGGTGGATATCGAGCAATGATCCAAGCACACGCATAAAGGCGTCAGGCCGAGACCTTGCGCGAACGGAAATCGTTACCTCATTCCCGAAGAAACGCGTTTTAATGAAACCACTATAAAACCGGACATATTAAATCATAATTAACGTTCGACGTAATAACTGAAAGCGAATGGTACAAAAAGGAGGAAAATATCCGCTGGCGGCCTCGACTAATATAAAAGCTGTAGATAATTCAATAATAATAACAAAAGGGCGGACTAAACTGGATGTCTAAACGGACGAAACTGGAACAACTGGACAAAACTAGACAGATTTTATTGGCACAATATTAAAGAATCAAAGGACTATTAATAAATGTATTTATTAAAATTAATTTATTTTATTAATTTATAATAATTATTTCTACAGAATAATAAATAAAATTCAAAAACTAATAAAACCTGGATTCAAAATAAATCAGTTAGGTTGTAAAATATTGATTTAGTAATAAATTCGATTTGATTTAAATTTTATTTTATTTGCGTTTCCGTTTTAAACTTCGTAGAATTTGGTATAATATAATTTTAATTTCTGGATTTTGAAAAGAATTAGGTTGTTTGCCCGTTTATGATCATTGAAGTTCATTAGAAATAAGAGGGTTAATATTTCGTGTTTTCCGAATAGGGTAAACTAATAACTACTAGTTTAGTAGTTTAACGAGGAGTATGAATGTTAATCTATTAATAGAAAGGGTGGGTGCTATACATTATTTTTTCTAGTGGCAAAGAAACTGTGGGCTAATTAGGCTTGTCGTAAATTCGGCAGCAATTTGGTATTATACGAGGATAGAGGTCAAAACATCAATTTATCATTTTACGCCTCTGCCGAAACTAATAATTTCCAGCGCATTGCGATTCCGCCTTTGTGCGAAACGAGAACTTTGAACAATCTCGGAGCATTTGCAACTTTATATCTTTGGAAAGAGAGACAAAGTCTCACAAATGTCACCGCCATTGTTTCATTTATCGATAATATTAGTTCTGAACACGAATTCATTAATAAATCATCCTCTAAATAACAATTATTACGTTAATACCGGGGAATTAATTCATGAGATATAGCACAATGGGGCTTCAACGCCCCGGAATTAGTTTTAGATTGTATTAAAATATTTGAGGTTAATTGGTTCGAAAACTGATTAAAAAGCGCATTATCTGAATAAAATACAACCTGTAAAGTAATTAACTAAGTTGGCAATAAAGTTCCTGCGGAGGTTCCTCCCCCCGATATAATCAATAATGATTTCCTTTTTCGGAATAAATTTATTACAACGCCGCACTTATCTAATTTTCTTTCGCCCGAATAAATTTCGGTCTAATCAAGTCCTTTCAATATTTGACTTTCGTTAAAAAATTTCAAGAATTCACTCCCGAATGCTCATTTTTATCATACAAGATAATAACTATTTAATGCCACAATTATTAAACGGTTTATAATAGAGACTAGTTTTCACCAATCGGTTGAGAAATCCAAAATTAGTCGGATAACATTCTATACACTTAAAACTTACGGACTCGCATTTTCCCAGCCATCGAACCATTCGGGTGCTCTAAGGTTTTAATTGATTTCTCGAGAAACTTACTTACTTCGATTTTCCTTGAGCAAACTGCCAAAATCGTCATAAAATTTTCTGGAAAATCGGCAAAAAATCCATTGTTAGGAAAACAATGCGTTTTTTCTTTCTTTGTTCCAAAAATTTATTCCAATTTTCCTTGGTCTTTTTAGAATTCCACTTCATCCAAGCTATCTCACTTTGGGCTATTGCATTGTCACAGTCTTCAGTCCACCACGGATGCTTCCTTCTTCTTGCGAGAGGGGCGAGTTCATTGGCCGCCTAGACAAGAGTCTCCTTCAGTTGGTGCCAGTTGTTTAGTTCTGTGTTGCTCAGTCTCTGACTTAGTTCTTGACTGTTCTTGAGTCGCTCGACGTCAAATCTTACCATTTTGGAGGTTGTGTGTAATCTAGTGTTTCTTGGCTGGAGTCTTGTTTTGATCTTTGATATTTATATTCATATTTCTATAATATAAACACTTGTTTATATTATACTAGATATATTTTTGTAATTAAAGTAAATTATAAAATGCTTCCTGGGCCGCATGCGGCCCGCGGGCTGCTATTTGCCCAGGCCTGTCCTACGTCGTCCCTGTCATATGGCTTGATCACACGTAACGAGTACAGTGGCGAGACAGTGAAATGTCATTCGGCCGAGAGTGGGCGAGTAGGTCTTCACACGCTTTAATTTTTTTGCCGAGTGAGTCAGTCAGTGATCATGATGAATAATAAAAGGTTGATTCAAAAATGCACTAAGATGCTTATACCTCATTTAATTGAGGAGTTAAACGAATTGTTGCGAAACGATAAGAAGCGCGTTTGGACAAGACCTTGGATGTTGAGAAGACCCGAACTTGGAGCAAGTAACAATCTACTTCGGGAATTGGAATTAGAAGACCCAGGGGAATTTAAAGCGCTACTAAGAATGGATGTAGAACTTTATATATTTGAATAAATTTAATTGTTTTTTCATTGTCCCATTTTAACGACATTTTCTTATCTTTTTTAAAAAACGTAAAACCAAAATTAATTAATAATTAAATAAAGCAATACTTCATCAAAAGTTTCAATTGTAGTATTTAAAATTAAAACAAACATACTAGCCACCGTCACCGTACTGATAAAACGAGGAGAGTACTTGTTCAGACATGCCGAGAGGGACAGCGAGTCAGTAGCGGTAGGAGTGGGGGTAGCCACTCGGCCTGCACTCGGCCTAGTAAATAGAAAAGGGTCCGAGCGCCTGTCTCGCCATTTTACTGGGTCGAGCACTCGGCCGTCTACTCGGTGACATGTTTACACGTACCGAGTACTCGGCCGAGTTTACTGTCTCGCCACTCTACTCGTTACGTGTGATCAAGGCAATACGAACATTCTTGGATTATATATCGAGACCAAACTTGGAACTTTGGGACTATCACATAGATAAGGTTTGTAAGAAGACAAGTAGCGGTTATTTCTAAACTTCAAATGAAAAAAACAACGGATGGAAGAACAATCCGTTGCATGTACTATCCTTTCTCGCTCTCATCTATCCTTTAACATGTTAATTTGCGGACAACCAAAGTAGGCTAATAGATGCTTTATATTAGAGAAGAGAATAGTAAGACTAATGTCCATCATACGCATACATACGCACAACAAGTGCGAGAGAAAGTTGAAGGGAATACTTTAAAGAACAGCGTATTCTAACGTTTCTATTTTTATATTTAAAGCTGCATGTTACACTAAACGTAACTGGCAGCACTTACTCTCTCTCCTATCAGTCATGTATAATAAAACTTAATTAGAAAAATCATTCTTTAATTTAGATGTGAAGATATTGAACAACAAATTGCTGTCCAAATCAAGTCCAGGTCTTTAAGCATATTTTGAAACCTTTATTATTAGAGCAAGAGCTCATAATTACTGAAACTTAATACTGAATTCTTAATACTGAAATTAGTTTTTGGGCAAATTAAATTTGAAAATTAAAAACTTCCATTTTCAAGATTTCCAAAAAAACTTTGAATACTTTCCGAAACAAACATCGAAATTCACTTGAAATTTGCAAAATAGTCCTTAACAGTTCTACCAACATATTCACAAAATTTGAAGCAATGCCCCAATTTATTTTTTGAGCAAAATATATTTGAAAATTTAAAACTTCTATTTTCAAGATTTCCAAAAAAACTTTGAATATTTTCCGAAATAAACATCGAAATTCACTAGAAATTTGCAAAATAGTCCTAAACAATCCTACCAATAGATCCACAAAATTTTAAACAATTTCCTAAATTATTTTTTGAGCAAATTAAATTTGAAAATTAGAACATCCATTTTCAAGATTTCCAAAAAAATTGAATATTTAACGAAATAAACATCGAAAATCACTAGAAATTTGTAAAATATTTCTAAACCTTTTTACCAATAGATCCACAAAATTTTAAACAATTTCCTAAATTATTTTTTGAGCAAATTAACTTTGAAAATCTAGAACTTCCATTTACAAGATTTCCAAAAAAACTTTGAATACTATCCGAAACAAACATCGAAATGCACTAGAAATTTGCAAAATAGTCCCTAACAGTTCTAACAACATATTCACAAAATTTGAAGCAATGCCCCAATTTATTTTTTTAGCAAAATATATTTGAAAATTTAAAACTTCTATTTTCAAGATTTCCAAAAAAACGAATATTTTCCGAAATAAACATCGAAATTCACTAGAAATTTGCAAAATATTCCTAAACAGTCCTACCAATAGATCCACTAAAATGTTAAACAATTTCCTAAATTATTTTTTGAGCAAATTAAATTTGAAAATTTAGAACTTCCATTTTCAAGATTTACAAAAAACTACGAATATTTTCCGAAATAAACATCGAAATTCACTATAACTTTGCAAAATATTTGTAAAGAATTCTACCAACAGATCCACAAAATTTGAAGCAATTCCCCAAATTAATTTTTGAGCAAATTAAATTTGAAAATTTAAAAATTTTCAACTTCCAATTTCAAGATTTTTAAAAAACTGAATCTTTTCCGAAATAAGCATCGAAATTCACTAGGAATATGCAAAATATTCCTAAACAGTCCTACCAATAGATCCACAAAATTTTAAACAATTTCCTAAATTATTTTTTGAGCAAATTAACTTTGAAAATTAAAAACTTCCATTTTCAAGATTTCCAAAAAAACTTTGAATACTTTCCGAAACAAACATCGAAAATCACTTGAAATTTGCAAAATAGTCCTACCTATCAGTTTTACCAACATATTCACAAAATTTCAAGCAATGCCCCAATTTATTTTTTGAGCAAAATATATTTGAAAATTTAAAACTTCTATTTTCAAGATTTCCAAAAAAACTTTGAATATTTTCCGAAATAAACATCGAAATTCACTAGAAATTTGCAAAATATTCCTAAGCAGTCCTACCAATAGATCCACAAAATTTTAAACAATTTCCTAAATTATTTTTTGATCAAATTAAATTTGAAAATTTAAAACTTCAAATTTCAAGATTTCCAAAAAAAATTGAATATTTAACGAAATAAAAATCGAAAATCACTAGAAATTTCTAAAATATTTCTAAACAGTTCTACCTACAGATCCACAAAATTTGAAGCAATTGCCCAAATTATTTTTTTGAGCAAAATAAATTTGAAAATTTAAAACTTCCAATTTCAAGATTTTTAAAAAACTGAATATTTTCCGAAATAAACATCGAAATTCACTAGAAATTTGCAAAATATACCTAAACAATCCTACCAATAGATCCACAAAATTTTAAACAATTTCCTAAATTATTTTTTGAGCAAATTAATTTTGAAAATTAGAACTTCCATTTTTAAGATTTTCAAAAAAATTGAATATTTAACGAAATAAACATCGAAAATCACTAGAAATGTGTAAAATATTTCTAAACCGTTCTACCAATAGATCCACAAAATTTTAAACAATTTCCTAAATTAATTTTTGAGCAAATTAAATTTGAAAATTTAAAACTTCCATTTTCAAGATTTCCAAAAAATTCTGAATATTTTACGAAATCAACATCGAAATTCACTAGAAATTTGCAAAATATTTCTAAACAGTTCTACCAACAGATCCACAAAATTTGAAGCAATTCCCCAAATTAATTTTTGAGCAAATTAAATTTGAAAATTTAAAACTTCCAATTTCAAGATTTTTAAAAAACTGAATATTTTCCGAAATAAGCATCGAAATTCACTAGGAATTTGCAAAATATTCCTAAACAGTCCTACCAATAGATACACAAAATTTTAAACAATTTCCTAAATTATTTTTTGAGCCAATTAACTTTGAAAATTTAGAACTTCCATTTTCAAGATTTCCAAAAAAAACAATTTCAAGATGTTTAAAAAACTGAATATTTTCCGAAATAAACATCGAAATTCACTAGGAATTTGCAAAATATTCCTAAATATTAATAAAAATATGAAAATATTCCTAAACTGTCCTACCAATAGATCCACAAAATTTTAAACAATTTCCTAAATTATTTTTTTAACAAAGTAAATTTGAAAATTTAGAACTTCCATTTTCAAGAGTTCCAAAAATTTTTGAATATTTTACGAAATAAACATCGAAATTCACTATATCTTTGCAAAATATTTCTAAACAATTCTACTAACAGATCCACAAAATTTGATGCAATTCCCCAAATTAATTTTTGAGAAAATTAAATTTGAAAATTTAAAACTTCCAATTTCAAGATTTTTAAAAAACTGAATATTTTCCGAAATAAGCATCGAAATTCACTAGGAATTTGCAAAATATTCCTAAACAGTCCTACCAATAGATCTACAAAATTTTAAACAATTTCCTAAATTATTTTTTGAGGAAATTAAATTTGAAAATTTAGAACTTCCATTTTCAAGATTTCCAAAAAAAACAATTTCAAGATGTTTAAAAAACTGAATATTTTCCGAAATAAACATCGAAATTCACTAGGAATTTGCAAAATATTCCTAAATATTAATAAAAATATGAAAATATTCCTAAACTGTCCTACCAATAGATCCACAAAATTTTAAACAATTTCCTAAATTATTTTTTTAACAAAGTAAATTTGAAAATTTAGAACTTCCATTTTCAAGAGTTCCAAAAATTTTTGAATATTTTACGAAATAAACATCGAAATTCACTATATCTTTGCAAAATATTTCTAAACAATTCTACTAACAGATCCACAAAATTTGATGCAATTCCCCAAATTAATTTTTGAGAAAATTAAATTTGAAAATTTAAAACTTCCAATTTCAAGATTTTTAAAAAACTGAATATTTTCCGAAATAAGCATCGAAATTCACTAGGAATTTGCAAAATATTCCTAAACAGTCCTACCAATAGATCTACAAAATTTTAAACAATTTCCTAAATTATTTTTTGAGGAAATTAAATTTGAAAATTTAGAACTTCCATTTTCAAGATTTCCAAAAAAATTTGAATATTTTACGAAATAAACATCGAAATTCACTAGAAATTTGCAAAATATTTCTAAACAGTTCTACCAACAGATCCACAAAATTTGAAGCAATTCCCCAAATTAATTTTTGAGCAAATTAAATTTCAAAATTTCAAACTTCCATTTTCAAGATTTCCAAAAAAACTTTGAATACTTTCTGAAACAAACATCGAAATTCACTAGAAATTTGCAAAATAGTCCTTAACAGTTCTACCAACATATTCACAAAATTTGAAGCAATGCCCCAAATTATTTTTTGAGCAAAATATATTTGAAAACCTAAAACTTCTATTTTCAAGATTTCCAAAAAACTTTGAATATTTTCCGAAATAAACTCGAAATTCACTAGAAATTTGAAAATATTCCAAAACAGTTTTACCAACATCACCACAACGATTAAAACAAAATATCCAATTTATGTAACAAATAAATTTGATAAAGTAAAACATTAAAATATAAAAAAACTTTATTTTTTTCGTTAAAAAAAATCGCTCACGCACGCTATTTATATAAATTTATGTAACGTGGTGATTATATAACACGAAAATGTAACAGGAAATATATAAATAAAAGGAATGTCGATTAGAACTAGCTCCAGCTTTTTTTGATTTACCAGAGAATTTAGAAAAATATTAAAAAAATTCTGAAACCAATTTGTAGCTAAAAGTTGCAGTTTTCAGAGACAGTTTTTAGTTTTTTTAAAAACTCTTTGGTTTGCGAGAAATTTCGTGTTAAAAATTGTGAATTATCACAGCTAAATTTCCATATAACATATTTTGGCACTAGCTCGAGATTTTTGAAGAGATTTTGGAAAAATTTTGAAAAACGTTTTGATAGCAATTTGTAGCTAAAAGGTACAGTTTTCGGAAACTCTCTTTGGTTTTTTTAAAAAAAATTCTGGTTTTCGAGAAATTATGACTCAAAAATCGCAAATTTTCACACCTAAATTTCCGTGTAACAATTTTTGGAACTAGCTCGAATTTTTTTTGATTTCCCAGAGATTTTGAAAAAATTTTGGAAAACATTTTCAAAGTTATTTGTAACTAAAAGTTGCAGTTTTCATAAACCTTCTTTGGTTTTCTTAAAAACTTTTTGGTTTTCGAGAAATTTCAAATTTTTTTAAATTTCGATACAAAAATCGCACATTTTGACACCTAAATTTCCGTGTAAGAATTTTTGGAACTACCTCGATTTTTTTTTATTTCCCGGAGATTATGGAAAGATTTCCGAAAACATTTTGAAAGCTATTTGTAACTAAAAGTTACAGTTTTCAGAAGCTTTCTTTGTTTTTTTGAAAAACTTTTTGGTTCTTGCAAAAATTTCAATTCAAAAATTGCGAATTTTCAGAGCTAAATTTCCCTGTAGCAACTTTTGGAACTAACTCGAAATTTTTTCGCTTTCTCAGAGATTTTGGAAAAATTTCGAAAAACATTTTGATAGCAATTTGTAGTTAAAAGTTGCAGTTTTCAGAAACTTTCTTTGGTTTTTTGAAACACTTTTTGGTTTTCGAGAAATTTCGATTAAAAAATCGCAAATTTTCGCAGCTAAATTTTCGTGTAACATTTTATGGAACCAGCTCTAGATATTTTTGGTTTCGAAGAAATTTTGGAAAAATTTCAAAAAACATTTTCAAAGCAATTTGTAACTAAAAGTTGCATTTTTTTAGAAGCTCTCTAAGGTTTTTTGAAAAACTTTTTGGTTTTCAAACAGTCAGTTAACATTTCAAGAAAAATATTTAAATTCACAATAAACCTCCTACACCTAAAAGATGATTTTAAAATCATCTATTGAATTACAATTCAGTAGATGATTTTCCAAATGCTGAGTTTAACGTACTGTTTCGCTTTCACATGAAATTTAATTTTATTCACATGCATAAATTCTTCCAAATTGTTTAGTTATCTATTTTATTGATAATTATTGTTAATAATTGAATGAATGTTTTTTTATTTATTTAATATATTGCTTGGTTTGACGATCGCATCCATCTTGGATACGTGAATAAATAAATTATTGTTATTAATTAGTCATTTAGATTAGTCAAGAAGAAATAAATGTGATATCCGATTCCACTTAGTATAAAATTTATGGCGCTTAAAGTATTTTGATGAAACTTCCGAGATTTATTTTATAACATGCTTGAGAATTCCAAGAATTCTTGCAACTAATTTGCCGAAATAATCAAATCTAAAAGTAAATTGTATTTCTCAACATAAATTAAATAACTTAAACATTATTTATTTATAACAATAACATTTTTATAACATTACTTCAACTTACATTTTTAGAATTGGTAAAACCATACAACATTATAGATAATCAGATAAACTTAATAAAGACGGAACAAAGCTTGAATATATAAATATACTCAACCTTTCCGGAACTCTATAATACTATTGGTGTATGGTTGTATGGTTTTACCAATTCAAAATTTATCATTTATATCAATAACCTGCTTGTTCATGTCTCTCTCACAAAATGTCAAAATTAAAAACATCTAACCCTAATCAACACATGTGTTTTCAAGTGAGTGATTTACAAAATATTGTTCATGGAAGCAAAGCGGTGCTGATGAGAGATAAATCTCGAAACGCGTCCACAGATGGCTATCCACTCAAGGTATCGGAAAGACATGATCTTAAAAATCAATGTTATTTTTATGGTTTTTGTTGAGTGCCACGAAGGTGGACTGAAAGCTATAGAATAACGGACAAATTTCATAAGAGATTTGTTTTTGGTAGTCCTAAAAAGACTCATTAGTATTATAGAGTTCCGGAAAGGTTGAGTATATTTATATATTCAAGCTTTGTTCCGTCTTTATTAAGTTTACATTTTTAGTATCTTGGACGTAATTGTGTTATAAAATAATAAACTTATATAGAATATTTTTTGAAAGAGGAATGTTCTTTTGGAGTTTCTGTCGTGTTTATTTAAATTTAATCTTATTTTTAACTAACAATAAGACAGAATTTAAAACTTAGCTTTAAACAAACAAGACAGAAACTCCAAAATAGCACTCCAATAACATCGAAAATAGAATATTTTTTGAAAGAGGAATGCTATTTTAGAGTATCTGTTTTGTTTATTTAAAGTTAATCTTATTTTAAATTTTATCGCAGTTAAAAATTACGGTATCTATTAAATGTCGTTAAATTCATTAATCTCGTCGGAGATTTTTGTAAGAGACGCACCGACCAATTACACACCAGAAAATGAGATGAGCGTTTCGACAGAGAAGGAAGAAGGACGGTGATAAGTAAAGAGACTACCTGGCAGAGAAACTTCTTGATGAAGAAACTCGGCCGTATTTAAGGAGGCCCTTAAGACTTATAATGGTTTCATTATTACCTGCTGGGTCTGATATACCCAGGAAGCTATAAATAAATCCACAATCTCGAATTAACGAAATCCTGCCCGTCTAAACACACACGTCGATGCGGCATCCCTTCACATTTTTTCTGTTTACTTCTTCACAGATAATCCAAGCACAAATACGCCCACAATACTAAAAACAAATATCCAATTAAAAAATCTTTCCACAAGTTTCACTCGGAAGGAAAATGGTTATGTAAAAAAGTTTTATTCTTTATTTTTTGGGAGGTAATTTTTTTTGGCTGTAATTACATGTCTTTACAGCATGAAGTTGGCTTCCTTCATACATATTTAAAGGGCATTCTTATATTCTCTTGATGCCCATATCTTCTTCCCCCAACATATTACAGTTACCTAAATATTCCTTTTACTTATTTAAGACAAAAATTACTCTTAGAAAAGCTCAACACAACTTCAAAACAAAAAACTTTCAATTGTTTTGTGTTTTGATAATAAATTTCCTCCAAATAATTTAGCTAGAAACTAATCAAATCTGCTAATAATATAGATAAAAGAAGAAATATTTACTGCAAACATTTAAATGTTTAAACTGACAACAATGTCTGTCTGATAGCTGAAATAAATATTATTTTAAAAATTCAGTTATTTAACGTATTTTAAGACATTGTAACTATCTCGTGTAATAAAAATAATCTGAACTAGATTTACCTAGTTTTACTACTATTTTAAAATAGGACCATAAATTCTAATATATCCTTGATGCTACTTAGTTTGTATAAAATGAACGGCGAATATTCTCTTAAAAACAGTTCCATAAAAGATTTATGGAAAGAATGGCAAGAATTAGTAGAACTAATTTTCCAACAATAATTGGTATTCGAAACTATCTTTTATATCTCAACTTGCTTGTCCGTTGCCCGCCCAAACAAGTCTAAACCTGCCGCTCGACGAAGTCAGAAATATTTGTAAATGGAATATTTTAATCTTTAAAAGAATACAAGAAAAAAGGAAGCATTTACTTAGTGATCAAGGAAAAAGTTTAAAAAGAACATTCGTCGTAATAATTGGTATTGAAGCAGCTAGTAAGAAAACAAAATTAATTCTGTACTTTCTTATATACCTTCTAACTTTTTATAACAATAAATTGGAATAACAATCTAATTAAACTTTTAATTTCTTTTAAATAATATAGGAAATGCGTTTGTTATTTTAATCATAATAAGCCATAAAAAGACAAGACAATACCAAACAAAATCAGAAAACTCCACAGAACCCCCACCTGGGAAGACAAAACAAAACAGATAAGATCAGACAAGAGCAGACTATGTTAGACAAAGCCGGACAAGACCAGATAAGACAAGACGAGACAAGGCTAGAGAAGACCCGACACTAGACTAGTCTGGACAGGACAATGAGTGTTATATTTGTCGCGAGTTCTCCCCATATTGAGTCGTGTGAAGTTGGCTCCCGAATTTTTGAAAAATCTAAATTTTTGGTTCTGGCAAGTTTTCGATTAGTTCTAGAGTTCTTGCTTGAAAATTGCAATAGTTCCGGGGAATTTCGGGCAGAAATCGAGAAAAACAATTTGGGGGCAAACTTCACGCAGCCCCCTCTTTTTCAGGAAAAAGAGTTCTGATATAATATTCCAGTTCTTTATATAGAGTTCTAGAGTTCTCAATGGATAATGCATATAGTTATACTTTTTTTTCAAAATTTTGTAATTTTTGAAAAATTAAAAAAAAATCTGATAATGGTTTTCGATTGTATTAAGACAGATAAACAAAAAATGCTTATTAGACATTTATGTAAAATCAATATTTAAAAATTTATTTATAAAAAACTTTCGACGATAATAAAAAAAAACAAGAGTTCTGATAAGAGTTCTGAGTAGCCCCCGGGGAGTTCTAAACAATTAACCAATACAATTTCTTTGTCAAGCCAATATTAAAGAAGTTATAAGCAAAAACGAGGCGCTAAATTTTTGAAAAATAAAGATTTCCATTTTTTTTTCCAAGAATTCTGTTAAGTGTTCTAGGTGGCCCCTCGATAGTACTGGACAAATCTCTTATATAATTTCCATGTCCGACCAATATTAAAGAAGTTATGAGCAAAAACGAGGCGCAAAATTTATGAAAATTACAGAATTAAAAAAAATTGTTTTTCATGGGTTTTGATATGAGTTCTGAGTAGCCCCCGGATCGTTGGTGAACAAATAACCTATACAATTTCTTTCTCAAACCAATATTAAAGAAGTTATAAGCAAAAACGAGGCGCTAATTTTTTGAAAATTTCAGAATTCCAATGTTTTTTTTTTCATGAGTTCTCTAAAGAGTTCTGGGTAGTCCCCTGAGAGTTCTGAAGAAATCTCTTGTATAATTTCCAGGTCCGACCAATATTAAAGAAGTTATAAGCAAAAACAAGGCGCAAAATTTTTGAAAATTACCGAATTCAAAAAAAAATATTTCAATCTATTTACCGGTTGACATAAAAAGATAATCATAGTTTCAACGCTTGCATAAATAAGTAAATGTAAAAGACTAGAGTTTTTTTAACTTTTCATATGTGTCTCGAAGTCTATTCTAGTGTGAGTTCTCTCATAGTCTTGCAACTGTTATTGCAAACCTTTCTTGTTTTAACATACGAGATAAGGTGTGGAACAATTTCCGTTTCTTTAGAAGATTTGGCAAGATTTTGAATAGTTCTAGAGTTCTTTCTTGAAAATTGCAATAGTTCCGGGGAATTTCGAGCAGAAATCGAGAAAAACAATTTGGGGGCCAACTTCACGCAGCCCCCTCTTTTTCAGGAAAAAGAGGTCTGATGTAATATTTCAGTTCTTTATATAGAGTTCTCAATCGATAATGCAAATAGTTCTACTTTTTTTTTCAAAATTTTGTAAATTTTGAAAAATTAAAAAAAAATCTGATAACGGTTATCGATTTTACTAAGGCAGATAAACAAAAAATGCTTATTAGACATTTTTGTAAAATCAATATTTATAAATTTATTTATAAAAAACGACGAAGATAAAAAAAAATACAAGAGTTCGGATTAGAGTTCTCAGTAGCCCCCGGAGAGTTCTGAACAAATAACCAATACAATTTCTGTGTCAAACCAATATTAAAGAAGTTATAAGCAAAAACGAAGCGCTAAATTTATTTAAAATTACAAAAAAAATTCCATTAGTTCTGTTAAGAGTTCTGGGTAGCCCCTCGAGAGTTCTGAACAAATCTCTATTATAATTTCCATGTCCGACCAATATTACAGAAGTTATAAGCAAAAACGAGGCGCAAAATTTTTAAAAATTACAGAATTCCAAAAAAAAAATGTTTTTCATGAGTTTTGATATGAGTTCTGAGTAGCCCCCGGAGAGTTCTGAACAAATGAATAATATAATTTCTTTGTCAAACCAATATTAAAGAAGTTATAAGCAAAAACGAGTCGCTAAATTTTTGAAAATTACAGAATTAAAAAAAAAATATTCATGTGTTTTCATATATGCTCTGAGTAGCCCCCGGAGAGTTCTGAAGCAATAACCTATACAATTTCTTTGTAAAACCAATATTAAAGAAGTTATAAGCAAAAACGTAATCTGAATACATTTAGTGCCCATATTTATAATCCACAATGTTGCAATTTTTGAATCAACGATCATGCCATTTATGTTTGAATCCGATTTCTTAAGAGACAAACACCATTTATTAACAATATTTCAATATATGTAATCTACACAACTACACAGAATGTATTGGAATTATCATTATTAACACTATACAGCTACTTCCAAAACAAAAGGAAAAGAAAACAAAAACATACTTGTATATTTATAACAGAACAAAACTAAGGACTCCAACCCATATATTTTTATTTTACTTGAAAAGAACAGTATCTACTTGTCAAAAATTTGAATGCATCACAGTTGTGTTTTTTTTTAATTTTTTCTTCAAATCTGTGCCTTGTTTAATCTCATATCGAGATTCCTCGTTAGCATGTTCCTTCACGTACATGATTAAATGCGGTACTACTATAGTTGCATTCGGGACATGTTTTGGACTTGAAGATAAGTCGTCATACTCTTGCCAATTATACTCGTTTAAAGTGAAAGCTGTATAATATCCACCATTATCTTTATGTTTATTATTTTAATAATAGTTTATTATTTATGTTGATTATTTCTATAATTAGCAACTCCTACTAATCTGTAGACTTGGCTATGCACTGTAACAAATCTATAAACAAATCTGTCACTGTAAAGAAACCTACTGGGAACTCTTGTTCGTAATTTCTACAAGTCACAATTGAGAGGTCAATCATCAAGAAACATCCAAATTTTCGAACTCTCTCTGTCGTGGTCCGGCATTTCTCACACATAGAACGATCCATATTTAATAAATTGTCAACGGCTAATTGCATGCGTTCGTACCCCTGTTCAAACAACACATGCGTATCAATTGAAATATACGGAAATTTTCTTACTGTGAGTATGTTACATTTGGTGCAATAGCGACTTGTGGAGTATGATGGAAGATTTTCCAACAAAGTTTCGAAAAGATTACCAATGTTGCATTCAAGCTCAAAAGTTTTGGAGTAGTCAGAGTTTTTTTCAAAAAATTCAATGCATATCAGATGTCAAATCTTTTTTGAAGTGATGTTTTGTCAATTTTTCTGTGGCAAGAATTTCCACAGCCAATTTGGTCGTTGGAAGGTTTGCTTCTGTTATTGATTCTTTGAAACGGTGCTCTAAAGAAGATGCGTGCATAAACAAAGTTATCAATGTATGAAATGCACATGTACGCGTGACAATATATTTTACCCCTTGAATTTTAAGTTCAGGAGAACACAATCCATTGGGAATTAAGGGGAAAGTCACATTTGGTATTTGGCGCGTAGAGTCCCAATTCGGATGATTGCTCAAATATGTTTTTTTGCTGAGGTGATATTCGTTAAAAACGAAGGAATTATTTGAGTTTTCATAAATAATCAATCGTCGATCTTAACTTTACAAATTCCGTTCCTGATGTAGGGTCTTCATGAGGGATTGGAGAAACTGGAAATGACAGATTTTCATCTTCTTGGTCATCGCATATATGATTATTATTAGCATCGGTAATGTAGTTCTCTTGTGAGTTAAATTTAGAATCATTCAAAATATCTGAAAATATCAATGATTGTTCAGAGCATTCGGACACGCTCACGAAAGTTGTCTTTGTCTTGTGGTGCTAGTTCAGTTCTTTTAATTTTCCCATTATTTTCTTAAAAAAAGTCTTTAAGTTAAGCATGGTATTTGTAGGAGATACGGTCCGGAATGGTGGGTAAAGGGTGACGACAAAACACTCAAATAAGACCGGCGCAAAGGTCAACCTCACCTGCACGCGGTACCCGCTGCTAGATAACTAACAAGGCTCTGACGACCGAGTCATGACGGTATAACCATTCCATCGAGAATAAAAGAAATGTAATTCTCAACTAGGTACCTATGTGCCTAGTATATATGTACCTAGGTACCTGTGTACCTAGGTACCTATAAGGTAGCAGGTAGATACTCATCTATGATCCCGATAGATGACAGGTCTACGCGAGCCTTGGTTTATCTCCCAATGCCATACGGGAGAAACCTTTGTCCCATTCCTAGTCCTTGTCTGATCCTAACATTTCCTTACTAATACCCTAAACAAAACTCACCAATACGCTCGGCAGGCGAGGTGTTTTAACGCCAACTACCTTCCAAATAATGCTGACCTTAAAACATAAGAATATACCTCAGGTGGGTAGGACGGAACGCCCACAATCCCACACCGAGTCGTGCGACTCGTAATGCCTCATGGATTCTGGGGGAGGCAAAAGAACAGCAAATAAAAAGAAACTCAATGGAACCAACACCACACTCTACATCGTCACGTATAACATCAGATCCATGGCAAAAGACGAAAAGCTATATGAACTCGAAGAAGAACTAGCTAAGATCAAATGGAATATATTAGGACTATCGGAAGTGAAACGAAGAGGAGAAAACTGCATAGACCTAACATCAGGAAATAGACTATACTATAGAGGAAGCGAAAATGAAACATATGGAGGAATAGGCTTCCTCATTAAGAAGGAGTTGAAGCCACACATCAAAATCTTCAAAGCTATATCAGACCGCGTGGCTTACATAATTTTAGCAATAAATATGAACACGAAAATCAATATCATTCAAGTCTACGCCGCAACTACCTCACACGACGACGAGGAAGTAGATGAGTTCTATGATGACATCACAGCTGCTATAGAAGACACCCCGGTAAAACACACAATCACCATGGGCGACTTTAATGCAAAATTGGGCAGAAAACTCGATAATACAGAAAACAAAATTGGAAACTATGGGTATGATAACAGAAACTACCGAGGCCAAAGAATGATGCAATTTTTAGAACAACAACAGGTAAATGCAATGAATACCTTCTTCAAAAAGAAAAACAAACAGAAATGGACTTGGATGTCGCCAAACGGGAAAACAAGAAATGAAATTGATTACTTCTTGTGTAGTAATAAAAACATCGTCAAAGACATCGCGGCACTCAACCAATTTACAACGGGCAGTGATCATCGGCTGCTAAGAGCCAAAATATGCTTAAATAGTAGAATCGAAAGGAAAATCAGACACACAAAATACCAAGCTATAGACCACAACAAAGTACGAAAACACAAGCACGAGTACAGAGACAGACTAGAAGAGATGATAGCAAAAACTCAGCCACATAAATAAAAAATAGACCTTAATTCAACCAATAGTCAACTAACAGAACTATTGTTGCAGGCAGGACTAAAAGTAGCTAAAAAGGCGACAGTAAAAGAACGGCCATAAAAAAACAACTCATGGCGGAAAGACGTAAAGAAATTGAACGAAATAACAGAAACACAGTAAAATATACTGAATTAAATAAAACAATCCGTAAAAAAGTAAGAGAAGACCTGAGAAAATACCACGAAAACAAAATAGAAAGAGTCATCGAACTAAATCGCGGAATAAAATGTTTAAAACCAACACTAGGTAAACCATCCATACTATCAATAAAAAATCAACAAGGAGTAGAAGAAAGAAATAGTGAAGCCATACTAAAAACAGTTGAAACATTTTATACTGACTTATACAACACACAGATTGACCCCGATACCGAAAAAAAAGCAAACATAAGAAAAGTAATTATGAACATCAACTCGGAAGACTTACCAAACATAGAAAGTTATGAAATATGGAACGCCCTGTCGCAAATGAAAAACAATAAAGCCCCTGGTCCTGATGGAGTCCTGACTGAACTACTGAAAGAGGGAACTGACGAAACAATAGAAATACTAAAGGCGCTCTTCAACGAATGCCTGAATAAGGAAGATGTACCAGATGCATGGAAAATTAGCGACGAATTAATACTCTTTAAAAAAGGAGATAGAAAAGGCCTTAGAAACTACCGTTCCATATCACTACTGTCACAAATCTACAAACTATTTATGCGTATCATAACTAACAGACTAACTAAAAAAATGGACGCCTACCAACCAGTAGAACATGCGGGATTCCGTAAAGGATTCAGCACAGCAGATCATCTGATTACCGTAAAAACACTAATTGAAAAAGCCAACGAATACAATCTAGATCTCTATTTAGCCTTTATAGACTACGAAAAGGCTTTCGATAGCGTAGAATTGTGGGCTATCGAAAATGCACTAAACAACTGCAGAATAGATACCAGGTATAAAAACCTCATACACAACATCTACGGACAAGCTACCATGACAATCACACTAGAAGGCACCACAAAACCAATACCGATCAGGAGAGGCGTCCGACAGGGAGACATTATCTCGCCAAAACTATTTACTTTAGCTATGGAAGATGTGTTTAAACAGCTGAACTGGACAAATATGGGGTAAACATAAACGGGAAAAACTTTAACAATCTGAAGTATGCAGACGACTTAATACTTATTACCACCGAATTCGAGGAACTCCAAACTATGGTAAACCAATTGGCAGAAGCCTCAGAGAAAGTAGGCTTGAAAATGAATCTTGGCAAAACACAGACAATGACAAACACCACTGACACAAGAAGAGTAAATCTAAACAACGTCGAACTTAAAATGGTTCAGGAATATATCTTGGTCAAACAGTAAGAGCAAGCAAAGAAAACCAAACAGCCGAAATTAGCCGCAGAATTAGACTAGCATGGGCAGGCCTCGCAAAACTAGGGTAGGTACTATCAAACTCCAAAATACCCCAATATCTAAAAACACGAGTATTTGACCAGTGCATACTCCCTATCATGACGTATGGATCCCAAACTTGGACACTAACTAGAGAAAACGTAGACAGGATAGCAAAGACACAAAGAGCCATGGAGAGGAAAATGCACGGAATCAAGCTTAGGGACAAAAGACCAAACGTGTGGATTAGGAAAATAACTAAAGTGGCAGATGTCACAGAACATGCAGCCAGACTAAAATGGAGCTTCGCAGGACATAACGCCAGACTGCAAGACCAAAGGTGGAATGTCGCCATCCAGAATCGGAGACCATTACTAGGGAAAAGAGGAAGAGGTCGGCCCCAGATGAGGTGGGCTGACGACCTCAAAAAACGGGAGGGCTACACTGGAAAAGGGCAACGCAAAACAGAGAAGGTTGGAAGAATCTAGGGGAGGCCTATGTCCTCCCTATGGAAGAAAAAAGAAAAGACGGTCCGGAATAGAGATCCTTGGCGCCCTGGTGCAAAACATAATCAGCACTCAGTAAACAAATATTTTTTATTTTTAAGTTTTATTGAACCATACATACCTATATTAATTAATACAAAAATTTAGCGCCCCGATTCTGCTTATAACTTCTTTAATACTGGTTGAACAAAGAAATTGAATTAGTTATTTGTTCAGAACTCTCTGTGGGCTACTCAGAAATCCTACCAGAAGTCATGAAAATGAAATGTTTTTTAAAATTCTTGAATGCTCAAAAAACTCATATCAGAACTCGTATACTCAGAACTTGTATTTTTTTTTAACTTCGTCGAAAGAAAAAAAACTTTTTTAGCCGAATTTTTTGCATATAACTTCTTTAATATTGGTCCGACATGGTAATTATAAAAGATATTTGTTCAGACCTCTCGAGGGGCTACCCAGAACTCTTAACAGAACTAATGAATTATTTTTTTTAAATTCTGTAATTTTCAAAGAAATAGCGCCTCGTTTTCGCTTATAACTTCTTTAATATTGGTTTGACAATTAAATTGTATCAGTTATTTGTTCAAAACTCTTCGGGGGTTACTCAGAATTCATATCAAAACTCATGAAAAACTATTTTTTTTTCGAATTCTGTAATTATCAAGAATTTTGCGCCGAATTTTTTGTTTATAACCTCTTTAATATTGGTCGGACGTGGTAATTATAAAAGATATTTGTTCGGAACTCTCGAGGGGCTACCCAAAACTCTTAACAGAACTCACGTTTCTTTTTTTTGGAATTCTGTAATTTTCAAAAAATTAGCGCCTAGTTTTTGACTTCTTTTAACTTCTTTAATATTGGTTTGACAAAGAAATTGCATTGGTTATTTGTTTAGAACTCTCCGGGGGCTACTCAGAACTCGTATACTCAGAACCTGTATTTTTTTTTAACTTCGTCGAAAGAAAAAAATCTTTTTTAATAAATAAATTTATAAATATTGATTTTACAAAAATGTTTATTTTTTTGTTTATCTGCCTTAGTACAATCGGAAACCGTTATCAGATTTTTTTTAATTTTTCAAAAATTCCAAAATTTTGAAAAAAAAAACTAATGAACTATATGCATTATGCATTGAAAACTCTAGAACTCTATATAAAGAACTGGAATATTACATCGGAACTCTTTTTCCAGAAAAAGAGGGGGCTGCGTGAAGTTGGAACACAAATTGTTTTTCTCGATTTCTGCTCGAAATTCCCCGGAACTATTGCAATTTTCAAGCAAGGACTCTGCACTATTCGAAATCTTGCCAGAACTCTTTCGAAACTCTTTTTCGAAAATTTAAATTTTTCAAAACTTCGGGGGCCAACTTCACACGATTCCGCTCGACGAGGTCAAAAATATTTGTAAAAGGAATATTTTAATCTTTAAAAGAATACAAGAAAAAAAGGAAACATTTACTTAGTGATCTAGGAAAAAGTTTGAAAAGAACATTCGTCGTAATAATTGGTATTTAAGCAGCTAGTAGGAAAATAAAATTAATTATGTACTTTCTTATATAACTTCAAACTTTTAAAAACAATAAATTGGAATAACAATCTAATTAAACTTTTAATTTCTTCTAAATAATTTAGGAAATGCGTTTGTTATTTGAATCATAATAAGCCATAAAAAGACAAGACAATACCATTCAAAACCGGAGAACTCCACAGAACCCCCACAAGAGAAGACAAAACAAAACAGATACGATCAGACTAGAGCAGACTATGTTAGACAAAGCCGGACAAGACCAGAGAAGACAAAACCAGACAAGACCAGACAAGACTAGACAATACCAGACAAGGCCAGAGAAGACCAGACAAGACGAGACAAGACCAGACAAGACCAGACAGGACCAGACAAAACTGAACTAGACTGGACAGGACAGTGAGTGTTAAATTTGTCGTGACTTTAACCCATATTGTCGGGCACAAGCATAGGGACCTATAAATAGCAAACAGGCAATTTCAAATGTATATAAAATATAAATGAAAATAATTTGTTCCGTTTCGAATGATTTTAACTTTCTCAATAATAACAAATAGTAGGGCAATGCTCCAACAAAGTCTTTGAAATGCGTAAACCTGGGACAACACCACACAAGACCAGACAAAACTGGACTAGTCTGGACAGGGCAATGAGTGTTATATTTGTCGCGAGTTCTCCCCATATTGTCGTGCACAAGCATAGGTACCAAGAAACAAGCAAGTCTAAATGAATATAAAATATAAATGAAAAGGATATGTTACGTTTGGTACGATTTTAATTTTCTCAGTAATAAGAAATAGTAAGGAAATGTTCCCGCAAAGTCTTTGAAATGCATAAACCTTGCAAGAATTAATTGTGTAATGTTATTTAAAATTTTGAATTTTAATTGAATTTATTTCTTGTTGAAAATAGAATACAATCATTTTCAACAGTCTGGTTTTTTAGGTTCAATCAATTACTTATTCTGCAATAGTATAAAATCAGATTATTTGTGAAACCTAAACGTTTGTATGTAATATAAAGTCTGAATTACTCAAACCTATTGTTAGATAATTCATTCATCTAGTTATTCTATAATGTAGATTACTTTAGAAAATATGTTGGAATATCAGAAACAAATTTATGTCTGCATTTTTACTATGGGTTGTAAAATCGGCAAACATTCCCAAAAAATCTTATAAAAGTGTTTATTTGTCGAAACGTGAAACTTTTATATAGCAAAATTACTTGTAAAACAAGATTTTTAAATTTAATATGTTCTTCTAATGAAACACAAAAAATTCCTAAATTCTTAATTAATAATAATAATATTTATTGTAACATAAAAATGAAACTCCTCGGTCTATGCCGAAAATCAAATTGAGATACTACACTTTGATCTTATCGGATCTTATCGCTTTCTTAATTAAATTACGAGAATTTAAGAAAAGTCTTGTAACGTATTTTACACGGTTAATAATATATTCATGAATATAGCATATGTGTGAACTCCTTCTTAATATGGACTGGATTTTTTCATCATTAATTAGTTAATCAATTTAGAACTCATTTAATTGTTATATTTCGCTATTGTTTTCCAAATTAGCGTTATACGTCATTGTTTACAATCTTGCTTTATCGTTGTTTGTTAAATTGATTTATTTAAATATATGTATCAGCTATTCAATTTTTCTGAATAACTAATTGAAGACAGGAAGTTGTTTTATTTTAATTATAGAATCGTGTCGTTGTTATCGCCGAGTTAATTAACCCTTCTCAAATATTATCACACGTTGAGGAATCTTGGCCGAGTGTCCTGAAGGCGCAGTTTTATATGCATTATGCCTACACAGGCGCACACACACGCTCTACGAACAACACACCTATTATAAGTGGGTAAAAAGGTATTTTCTACCTGTACGTCTGGCATCCGGGCTCGACTAAAGACCGCGAATGAATGGGCACACCTTGATACCGTGCATCCGTCTCTTTTCCCTTAAGAATAAAATGCATTCCTTCGCCTTAGCAGTCGAAAATTGTGGAACCGGCTATTCATCTCCCAACGAAACCATTAGTACAGTATTTATTTTTATTCATCTTCCAAAATCTGTCCGACTAAATAAAAATAACTCTGATGGAAAATAACTAGTGTAGAAATATATATATATATATATATATATATATATATATATATATATATATATATATATATTTGTTGCTTTTCGTTTCTGTTGAATTTATTCTGAATGGATCGTGGGGCTTAAATCGTTCTTTGTTGGTTTTTCAGATTTAATGAGAATTTGATCTAAGTTTCTGCGATCGACGGGGGAATGTTATATACTTTAAAGATTATACAGCCTCTTTGCGTGTATTTTTTTTTTATATCGAAATCTGATATAAAACGTAAATATGTTTTTACTTTTATGTGTCTACGAAATATGAATACTTAATTTTCTATTCATAAAGATTTTTTAGCAAGATTTTCTTTACTCTGTTGAATTTTACGTTGGCAAAAGTTATTCTAATTTCTTAATTTCCATAAAATTGCAATCCTCGGTTAGTATTTTGAGCAATTTCAAAATCTGTGCAAGGATTTTAAAATCCGTTTTGAAAGGAAAATTGTAATATTTTGGTAATTGTATTTTTAAGACTAAATTTGTGGCCAATTTATATATGAAATTTGAAACGTTATCGATCTGATTAATAACTAAAACTGGATGCAATGTTATTATTACATTACTTACTTTTGCGTATCACCCGCTTGACTAACAAGTAATGTTGCTTGCACGTTGGCCTATTTAATCGAGCTCTTAATTTTTTTTTTTATTTCAATATATTAATAATGCCGTAATACTCTTCATCTTAAATTAATTGTATTAATTTTATCCTTCGACATTTTTTAAATCGTTTATACTATTTTTGACAATGTTTACAATCATGTACATAAACTGTTACTTGTGCCTAATCATAGCGAAATTATTTAATTAAATTTCAAATCACCGAAACTATAATAGTAGCTAGTAACAAATGTATACTGTTTGTTCTTTCATTGTCCAATCGTCACCAGTTAATTCCAAATTTAAATATTACATTACATAATTTAACAAATTATGCAAATATAATATTTAGATTTAGGTAAAAGTTAACGTTAATTAGTTAAGGTTATAATTTCTTAATTTCGATAAAATTACAACTAGGTTTTTTAGGAAATTTCAAAATTGGTATAAGGATTTTGAAATTCTATTTAAGGAAAGGAAATTGTAAAATTTTGTTATTCGTATTTTTTGAAAACCGTACATTTGCAAAACTATTTTTTTATGCACTCCATAACTGCAATTTAAAGCGTTATCGGTCTAATTATTAGCTAAAACTCTCTGTAATTCTGTAATTAAAAAAAAAACTCTGTAATTTAATTATATTACATAACAAATTATGCAAGTTATAAAATTTAGAATGAGCAATTTTACACATAATTTTGTATTACTAATATTACAAATATTTTTAATTTTAAACTAAACAACATTTCCAAATAACTTCGTTTTTTGTTAAATGGTTTTAACAATCTGGTTTATACTAGAATTAAAATAATGATTTTCTTACAAAAGTTTTCACAAAATCTCGAAAAGAATGGATACAAATTTGATGTCTTTTGTATATTTGATAAGTTTTTAGAAGATTAAAACCAAACTTGCCAATAAATTTGAATTAAATATTAAAGATAAATTAGATATTAAAGAATATTAAAGATCTACATAGCAATATATCCGTAAATTTTTTTTTTTTTTGTTCTCTTTTCATTCATTTTGTAAATACCGATATCTACTCTAAATCTGAAACCATCAGAGTTGTCCATCAGAGTTAATTTTCGACAGCATCTTCTAGAAATTCTAACCCATTGTTAAGTATTTATTCCGAATTTAGGAAATATATAGTCAAAATCTAAACGAACAGTTCTCGAAAATAACGTCCTAAATAAGTAGAAAACGTGAACGGTGGTTAGGTTAGGTTAGTTGAACTTGTTCACCCAAAAAAACAATCTTGCCTATACATTTGAAATAACATTAAATATATCTAGAAACCATCATAGTCTTCAAACTATTACTACCGACGATTTATGTACACTAATACATACCGCAACCGGTCAAATGACCTCTATTTGAAACAATAATATTCCAAGTTTTTCTTGAAGATGAAACAATGCTTCTATTTGTTGGTGTTTCTGGTAATTCTTCAGATGTACCTTCAAATGTATCTTCAGATAGTCAGTGGCAAGTTCTTCTGCTAGCTGAAATAAAAATTGCTGCCTCGATACTTGTCTCTCTCCAGTTGTCTCATTATACAAAATCCAAGCATCCATGAAACGTGAGTTGTTGCACTGTTAAAAAAAAAAAAAAATACGACACGAGTAATGTTTTACAATTAGAAGGCAAATTTTCTAATAAATAGCTATTTGAAGGGTATCACAGGACTACATGCATTTTGTGGGAAGCGAATCCCCTGGCTGCGATCGTGCATGCTAAATGGCGTAATGAGGTCAAATGACCGCTGGCGGTAGATAAGTACAACTACATACATTTCTTAGCAAATGGCAAACAAAATAAGTTGTGAATACCGACAAGTTGTTTACACGTATATTTAACGAAAACTCTTGAATTGATTTGACGATAGAATGAAGTTGACTTCATTAATTCTTAAACAAAAGTTTACAAACGGTCATTTGACCGGTCGTAGTAGTAATAGTGTTAAATGTTATTATCTGTTAATAATTTTATTATTAATGTTATTATATAAATGTTGTTATCTTTCCTATTGCAAATTGAATTCATCTAAAGTCAAATATGGATATCTACTCTGAATCCACCTACAAGACTGCAACAATTATAGAGGCCTCTCACTACTATGTGTCGCATACAAGGTCCTAACATCCACAATACGCCAAAGACTGGAGATATACGCAGAAGATCTAATAGGGGAGTATCAAGCAGGATTTAGAAAAGGGAGATCCACGACCGACCACATTTTTACAACACGACAAATTATGGAAGAGGCGTGGGAATTTGACATACCTATCCATCAACTATTCGTAGACTTTCGACAAGCCTACGACAGTATAAGTAGGGAAGCACTATATAACATTCTGAAAGAATTTGAAGTACCACAGAAGCTAATCAAGATGATACAAGTAACCATGGAAAAGACGCTCAATCAGGTCAGAATACGAAACCAGCTCACGGAAAAATTCCCAACAGACAAAGGACTAATACAAGGAGATGGCCTGGCCCCGATCCTATTTAACCTAGCCCTCGAGAAAGTGCTCAGAGGCACAGGAATAAAAACTGACAGCACCATTATATATATAGTGGGAAGGAATGTACTGGCAGTGAAAGAAACATTTAAGCAGCTGATAGAAGAGGCAAGACCGATAGGACTGCTGGTGAATGAAGACAAAACGAAACACATGGCCATAAAATCAAGGACGCGGCTGGGACAGAACATAACCATGGATAATATGAATATTGAAGTGGTACGAGAATTTAAATATCTGGGCTCAACACTGAACGAACAGAATTTAATACCACAAACAATTCAACAGAGACTGATAGCCGGGAATAAAGCGTACTCCGCAGTTCAAAGTGTAATGAAATCGCAAATAGTGAGGGTAATAACCAAAGTGAAAGTGTATAAAAGCATCGTTAGACCGATAGTGACCTACGGGTGCCAATCGTGGTCAACGACGACAAAATCTGAGGACCTATTATTAAAATTCGAGCGAAAAATATTGAGAAGAATATTTGGACCGACCCAGGAAGAAGACGGGTGGAGGATAAAGTATAATCAGGAACTGGTACAACTGTATAAAGAAATAGACCTAGTCACATATATAAAAATACAACGGCTGCAATGGGCAGGACACGTAGAACGCATGGGAGAAGAAAGAATACCACAGAAGATCTACAAAGGAAACATGGAAAGCAACAGGAGACAAGGCAGACCACGACTAAGATGGCATGACAACATACAAAAAGACGCAAGAGAACTAATAGGCATAAGGAACTGGAAAAGAGCAGCAGCGGACAGAAAAGGATGGAAAAGAATGATAAACCAGGCTAAGAAAGGAGGAGGCTAAGGCCCACAGATGGCTGTAAGGCCACGGATGGATGGACTCTGAATCCATTCATATTCAACTTTGGACCAAATCTTCAAGTAATTGTATCTCAATTTTAAGCTATCTAGTCCAAATTTAGAATAACCTAAACAATTCTCAATATAAAGTTAAATAAACTTTTCTTTTCTTTGGGGGAAGCTCTCACCAAACCCCCTATTCCACTGTGGTTTTATTATGCGCCACCCCGCATATTATCACATATTTTGCATGCATTGAGGGTGGGCAGCCCGGACAGTTAGTGTAAATCGCCCTAGTTGTCGCCTAGGACTGGAATTGAACCCGGGTTTCCCGCATTGCCAGGCGGGTATATTGTCAACTACACTACCGAGGAATACAATTAAATGCAACAATGACAAAGTTAAATAAACAATTATGGAATAAGTGTCGAATTTTTGAAAAAAATAAAGATAAATGGACCACACGCAATCCATGGTCTTGCTTAACTTATGATTTATATTTAATTTTTTTTATATTTTATCAAATTTAACAACTTTGCACATTTCTACAAAGCTATTTATTTAAAAGAATCTAAACCCTGTTTATCTAACAAGTTCACATTAAATTCAGTTTCAACATTTATTTATGTCTCTTTATATTTTCTATGGGTAAATTTCTTAACAAAGCAACTGCGTGTGTGGGAATCGTGTCTTTATTTATTGATAATCTTACTGTATACCGGTTTGTACATAATAGTACAAATGCAATTTGTCTGTAACATTATTTCTCGGAACGAATTTTCTATCACACTAAATTTTAAATGTAACTATTTAGGTGAAACTGTCATTGTGTGTAAAGTAATTGTCACATTTTTCTTGTACATACAAAGGGAAGAGTAAGAAACGGTGGATTTAAAAGAAATGTTCTCTCAAAAAAGGAATTTTATACCGGTGAAGTATTTCACCGGTGAAATACATCACCGGTGAAGAATTCTTCTTTTATTTTGTGAAGAAGTGAAGAAGAAATTTGGAAAATAAATATAATAAAAAATCAAATAATTTTTGGAAAAAAATATTAAAGAGTTCTAAAATGAATGAATATATGTTGATTGATAAATTGCATGAATTATAAAGTTTAAATGAATATTTATAAAGGAATTGAATACCTTTTTGGTCTATTATGTACAAATGTTGTTTATACAAGGTTTGAATATTGAAAGTTAAAAAGGAAAAATCTATTTCCTTCGGTAATAATTATAGTTAATAAATATGCGGGAGACGTTGAACACTTAACTCGCCCACAGAAATAAAAGGATAAGCTCGGACATTGTCCCACGTAAATCAATTCTTTATACGACATCCGGTTGTCGCAGTTTGTCTTGGAACGTAAGAAGAAAGAAGAGCCGTGTTTAACGTGTAGCTCACATTTGAAAATTATTGCAAGCTTTTTTTAGCGTTAAATAAGTCAAAATTTAAGTAGACACATGTGAAATGGTATATCTCGAATCGGGGTGGAAAATAATATGGTATTAGGTTATAGTGTGAGGGAGCAAAGAGTGCAAACGTGCTTCGGGTTAAGAAAAGTTTTTTTTTAGAAATATTCTAATGCGGCTCACGCTATTTATACTGCTTGGGTGCGTGTTTTAGCTTTAAGTACGGGTTACTGCTCCATCCGCAATAAATGCTCGAAAACTAGCGCATTGTTGTGTTTCTTGAAAAACGTATACTTATTTGTATAATGTTCTATTATTAGGTCTGTTTTGATCGATCTTAATTGGAAATAAATTTTACACACATTTCTTTTTATTTCTATTTCAAATTCTTAAGCATTTATCAAACAGAAGGTAATAACCCAAAATGCACAGCAAAAACCCTTGTGTTATTTAAAATAAACTGTATTATTGATTAAAATGTTTATACAGTCGTTTTAAGTTTTTCATGGAATCCATTAGTCGATTCTCACGTTACTGAAGATTTTTGTCTATATTTCTTGGTATTTACGTCGCATTATGTCAAAGAAAATACTACTTTTCCGTTACAAATGGCCAATTACTAGAAGACCTTAGTTGCAATTCTGACACTTTTCATTCTGCATTTCTCTTTATTATTCCTTGCATTCAAGTTAAACCAATTCTCTACATTGAATGTTTACGGCTGTAGGTTATAGCAATTTATTTTTCAATGGTCTCGGACCCAGCTTTGTCCATTCAGGTAATTTCCTTTGGTCTCTCCCTCTTTCTCTTTCGCACACCCACAGAAAGTGTAATAACACTTTGTGTCGGAACCGTACATGAGATTTTCTTGGAAAAATACTATAACATTTGTACAGTGTTTTATCAAATGGAAACGCTGCTTCTGCAAGTTGTAAAAATGTTGCAAATTATTAAGTATTCAAAAGTAGAAGTAATAAAATGTTTGTGGTACATTTTTTAATTAAATTGGGTAGAAGCACCGGTTTTGAACATTATACAATTTGTTCTCAATTTTGATATATTTAGAATATAAAAAATATTATCACTGTAGTAAGTCTACTTTAAATATCGTTGTTTCGTATAGAAATATCTGTGACGTGTGCATAAAATCCCGCCTAAAATAAATTAAAATCAGAACTTATTGTTAGTGTTGAAAAACATGTCTTGAGGATAACATGTGTCTTGAGGATAACATGTGTCGTAACAAGTGTCAAGGATTACATGATTAAGTAATTGATCAATCTAATTAGTTAAGCTTAATAAGATGGCATTTATTTATCTTATGAACTTAAAAATACTTACATTTTAGTTTTGATATATGTCTGGGTCAGTCTAATTTAAAACATGAAGATAAAACGCTGCTGTCCATAAATTGTGACAACAAAAACCAGATTCACAGTTTTTGGATAGGGCACACGAGAACGATATTTTTCCCGTCTCGTCTCGTCTCGTAAAAGCGAGACGAGAACGAGACGAGACCGCATGTGGTCTCACTCTCGCGAGAGCGAGAACGTATGTGGTCTCGTTTTCGCGAGAGCGAGAACTTATGTGGTCTCGCTCCCGCGAGAACGAGAGCGCATGTGGTCTCGTTCTCGCGAGGCATGAGAGTCTCGTTTCGGCTCCCGGCCATACTTCATCTTCAATATTTGATTCTAATACGGGCAGCCGTAATATTTTCTTGCATAAATTTGAACTGCGGGCTCGGGCAAGTTACATTTCATTAAATAACAATTAAAAGAGTAGATTTCGTAATATGAAATAGATGTCGTAGACAATTTCAAATTATGTTCGTTTTAATTATTAATTTTAAATCGTCAACAAAATAGAAGGTTTATATAAACAGACATTTATGGTGTGTTATCGCTACATTTTTTTCATGTGGATGGAACAAAGCGAAATTAGAAGATATTAATAGTAACCAAATAGAAAAGCTAAGTAAAGAGACAGCGATTAGTTTACAATAAAATGAATGATTACCTCGCTTTGGATAATCTTAACAATAAGTTCTAGCAATAACGATATTTGGCGAGATTAGACGAGACGAGACAAACGGTAACGAGAGCGAGACGACTCAAACGGTTACGAGAGCGAGAGCGAGACGAAACTAACGGTTACGAGAGCGAGAGCGAGACGAGACTAACGGTTACGAGCGCGAGAGCGAGACGAGACTAACGGTTTCTACAGCGAGAACGAGACTGAGACGAGAGTAATTTTTTACATAACAAACGAGAGCGAGACGAGATTTTTGAAACTCTTGCCCTATCTCGTCTCGTGTGAAGCCCTATTTTTGGACACGATGTAGCTGGTTATAATATTTGGCCGTGTAATAATCTAAAATTATATTTATTATTATTTAAGAACATTAACATTTTTTTATTATAATAAAGAAAATTTAAAAATTGTTCTGAAATGATTAAAAATGAAGGAAAAAGTGAGACAGCAAATAAAATTTAATAAAATTCCTGAAGCAACTTTGCATAATAAATATTATAAAACAGGCATGTCAAACACGCGGCCCGCGGGCCGCATGCGGCCCGACATTTTACAAATTGCGGCCCGCCGAGACATTTTAATTTTTTTTTTACAAAAGGCGGAAGTATTGCATCCAGCACAAATTAAAAAAATTATATAATAATATAAAGGAGTATAATAATATAAGTGTAAGTCGAAATACTGTAGCATACAGTTCACGAAATAACCGAAAATTGGAGAAATCAGTATTCTTAATAATATCAACATTTCAAGCCTATTCTTTGCTCAGCTGACCGTTTTGCGATGTTAAGTTAAAAGTAAGTGAAGAACTTTTGGAAGTCATTCCAAGCATAATACAACTATCTGAGCTGATATTATTTATGCGCTTATGGAAGTTTTGAAGAAATATAAGTCACGATTGGTGACAGTTCGTTTGTCTTGCAACCAGGCCCCTCTTTCCCATTGGGCACTCTGGGCACGCGCTCATGGCCCCGCGATCTACAGGGCCCAGTAGTTCCTGTCTGGTCACAAGCGAACGAAGCGACAATGTGACACTGCTTCAAATATGACGGGGAAGTATACAGGTCTACAGTCTACAATCAATAATCAAGGAGAATTGTGAATTTTCCACCTTTGTGTCTTGTGCGGGAAATTCAGTAAACTTGGTAGATATCCATGCTGCTGCGTGTGTATCAGAGGCAACAAAGTTTTTTGAAATGGTTCAGAAAGGGTACAACTTTTTTTCGGGCTCTATCCATCGATGGAATATATTAACAGAACATTTAGCTTCAAGAAAAGTTGTTAAAAGTCTTTCACAAACCAGATGGTCATCCCGAGCTGCTGCAGTAAGCTCATAAACAAATTATAGAAGCTTTGATGTCTATCGCAAAAGATACAGAACAGGCACATAAACTAGACACTACACGAACGGAAATTTGCAGCTCTATGAGAGAAAGAATAAACAAAACAATTATCTTTAGAAAAAAACAATAACACTGGATCTTGCAAATTATTAGTTTACTGCACTTGATGATTTTATTATTAACTTCTGAGATAAATGTGATTACTTCGAATCCTACACCAAAGAAAGAAATCCTGAATCTGACCAAGAAGCTCACGCCAGTTTTTTTGGTGGCTCTGCAGAGCGAAAAGAGAAATTTTCTTCCCATAATTGATACCCTAAGCGTCCATCTAAAACAGCGATTATGTTTGTATAAGAACATTAGTCAACGTTTTGGTTCCTTTTTTAGCTTGAAAACTCTGAATTCCGAGATGAATTGAGACAATATTGCAAGGAATTTGCTGTAATCTGTTATGAAGACGTTAACGAGAAAGAGTTGGAAATGGAATGTCTCCATTTAAAAGAATGCTTGAAATTTGTTCATAGTGCAAATGAACGTATTTTAGAAATATATCATCCTTTTAAAGAAAACAAAATTGAAGATTCATTTCCAAATGTAGAAATCGCACTAAATCGCACTAAATCACTCCAATGGAGAACTGCAATGCTCCTTCTCCAAAGTGAAAAATGAATTAAGAAGTATAAAGCTTCAAGAAAGATTAACCAGTTTGTAGATTTTGAAGAGGTGATTAACGATTATGTCCATCTCAAATCTAGAAGAGTACTCTCTTAAATCAATATAGATTTTTAAGCCTGAGTGCTAAAAGTTTTGCAATGATATGTTTGCAAAATTTCATAAAAGAATTTTGAATATTCTAATTTGCAAAATTAACAAATTCGTTTTACAAATATTCTTGATTAATTATTTTGAAAATATAACGATTTTCTAGAAATATTGAAATATGTTAGCTTCAGCGCAATAATTCCGAATTTTCGCAATAATGAAATTGCAATATTTTTTTATTAAAACTAACATTTTCAGTGTTCTAATAAAACAGTCTTGAAAAAATTAATTCTCAGACTTATAGTAGACTGTAGATTATAGTATTCAGTGGTGAATTGTAGTGCGACCTTTATAGATCTATTGTACCCCACCCTCTTCCCTAATCGTTGATATACTTAACCATTTAGTGCGCCTCCTCTAGTCCTGATTCCTTTAGGAATTTCAGAATCTGAGTGTGATTCAAGGGTTGCGCTGGTCTTCAAGGATTGTGCTAGAACATCTGCCGCTTACGAAACAGTGCTCCGTAGTCTTTGAGATGTATGGAAGTTTCCTCTGCTTATCTGCAGAATCTGCAGTTTTCATCTTCCTCTAGGACCTCGAGGTGTTTTCTAAGTCTGCAGTATCTGGACTCCTGTCAGAATTCTATGCTTGTTCCAGTCGTTTCCGCGGTCTCGACTTGCCGCGTCGTTGGTATTTCTTAATCGAAAGCTTCCTATATATCAATAATGATTGCAGATAATCTAAAACGGATTGCGGATTGCGGCACTCGAGCGCCGAAATTTCTTAAAATGTTCCTCAATTTTAGCAAGCGATAGTGAACGGAAGAAGTTATCGAAATATAATTTGCATGTTTGTAATCAGCAGCACAAATGCTTTTACAAACGTTTTTAAATTTCGCCTTAACTTAAAAAATAACGATTTCAGCAAAATCGATTTTCTCGCAATTCCTCGTTTCCGTGGTCTCGACTTCCCGAGTCTATGGTATTTCTTAATCGAAAGCTTCCTGGGGAATTTTATATACGCTTTCCGTTTAATTCGGGAACGCAGAATTGATTGGTGAAAACTAGAAGTTTCTGTGGTAAGCCGTTCAAAAGTTAGATTAGGTTAGGTTAGATTAGTTAGGTTAGGTTGGGTTAGGTTAGCATTCGTTAATAAATAAGAAATCATTAATTAATAGGGCGGGCGAGGAAACGAGGAAGACCAGCTCCAACATGGGTAGATGGAGTTATGGCGACGATGAGCGACCGAGCAATTAATGAAGATGTCTGGAGAGATAAAAACATGTGGTGAACGAATTGCGGGATGCGGCTACCATTTAATTGTGAGTGCTAAAAGAGTTACTTTTGTAAATTATTACTTTCTTGGTCTATTCTCAAGGTCTTCTCGAAGTCAAGGTCATAGGGGCCCCTTTATCCCAACGTGACCAGGGCCTCCAATAGTTTAAAGACGGCCCTGCTTGCAACTGATGGTGCACCTATTACTAAAATTATTATTACTAAAAGAGTTTTTGCGAGTTTAAAAGAAGCGTGTAAACAGAATGGTGAAAATAGTTGTGAATTTGAATTTGAATTATTCACCAGCAAGTACTTACTGTGCTCCAAATTTTTAAATATCGGACATGTGATTTTCAACTAAGTGTTTTACAAATTGTTATTCATACAAGCAAAGCTGCACTGATGAGAGATAAATCTCGAAACGTGTCTAAAGATGGCTAATCACTTAAGTTATCGGAAAGATATGATCTTAAAAAACAATGTTATTTGTCTGGTTTTTGTTGAGTGCCACGAAGGTGGCACTCAACTGACACATTTCGCATTAAATTTGTTTTGGTAGTCCTAAAAAGACTCAATATAATATGAGTTTGACATGCCTGTTATAAAAGAATTATAAAAGAAACCTTTGGAAGAGTTGGATCATCTGTAGTACCTACCTATAACGACATCACTTCCTTCTTGTTCCAATGATAATCTTTTAGAATTCCAATTTCATGAGTACGAATCAATTTAAAATGACTGTAAGTAAAATATGAAGAAAGCTCTGGGTTTAGACAAACAATTTACTGCTAGTTGTGTAATTTATTATTTTAATTTGAAGTAATTTTTGATTCATCTTTGTTGGTATCTTAAATAGGATAAATGTGAATCCGAGGGGCCATCCACTCTTGCAATACATGTTAATATTTAGATGCATTGCCGCACATTACTTTGCATTTCTTAGCAGTATGTAAGTATTTCCACAAAGTACTCTTGGATTCCTAGAATTCCGCTTGCATTACCTGAATTACTTTCACATTATATTCGCATTACGGCCATATTACGTCCCCACTAGACCCGTAGGAGCTCATCACGCGCCTCTTCATGGTTGACTTTAAATATATATACATGCATTGAAATGAAATGCATTGAGCTCATCTTGCATTCAAACGCTCACGCTATGATACTTATGATAGACAAGTATCGCAGCGAAGATTCTGGAAAATTATTTTTGCCGTGGTTGTCTAGTACTCAAAAGTGGGGAAAGATGATATGTTCTAGGCCAGCCTCTGACCTTGACCACTTCCAGTGACCTTGGCCTTTTTCACTCTAGGTGAGCTTGACGACTGCCGCTCCCGCTACCGTTCCACCGTCCGCCCTCCGGCCGCGCTTCCGATCACTTCATTCATTATTATTACACTATGACATTGCTTTAAAAAGTAAATTTATATAAAGGAGCAGTTAGATATTTTATATATTGAAGACACCCAGTTTGTCCAAACAAGCTCAACGAATGTTCGGAAGCTTTAATTATAGAAATAATAATGTCTGAAAATTCCTTCTTCCTCTGGAATCATGAAATTATCAAATCTTCGTATTCTGGTGCTTTTATTGCTGGTGTAATTGATGCTAAAGTCAACAAACCATGAAGAGATTTTGAGTTAAAATCTGTTTCAAATTGTTCTCGATGTGGAATTTTCAATGGATCGAATTTAAATTTTTCTAAATTTTCTATTAGCTTATTATAATAAAAATCTAATAAAGCATCTGCATGTTTTTCTTTCACTTCGATCGATGAGCTGGTGGCCAAAAAATACTGGAAGTCTAGTGCATGAGAAGTATTATACTATAATAGTGGACTAGATGATAATTAACCAATATAAGGTCCTCTACTGTTCCACTTTATTTACAATATTTAAACAGCATATTGTTAGACCAAAGATCTCCGTGATTCTAAACGTTAAAACCATCTACGTTTGCTTTGTTTTAATCTTCTACATATTTTCCCAAAAATTGTCCTCGACTTGAGAACTTTTTAAGTATCCATTTTCTTAGCATATTTTTCCACCGCTGGCCATTCTTTTGAAATTTTCATGAAAAGGATTATAGTTGTTGGTAATCCAATGATTCAAATAGTCATTATAAATTCCTTTATTGTAATTTTTAATCGGTTTTGGTTTCTTTTCCGCAAGGATGGAAATTTGCAATTCTTTGCATTACCAACATGCAATGCCCCAAATCTAAACCATTTATTCTTTCTGGCATCAGGTAACCACCTTGTTTGAAATATTGAATTATCAATGTTCCAATTGGATTAACGGTTGTAAAGAAGCAATCAGGAAATCCGGCAGTAATTTTCGCCGATACTATTACTTCTTTCATACACGGTAACGTTTTCGAGAACATTTCTATTTCTTTCTTGAAGAAATATAGCTCCCTGGGTATTACTTGCATTTCTTATTTTTATAGTGCATCTCCAATCGGAGGTTTGTTATCATCACAGCAATTCGGACCTTGTTGATTGCAACTCTGAACAGCTGAACAGTGCAACAATTAAATTTATCCCTTATGTTCTTCAGCCAGGGTACACGGCGTCTGCCAATGTTCCGCTTTCCACTAACCTTTCCCTGGACTATCTGTTGGAGAAGTGTGTGTTTCTGTCCTCTCATTATATGACCCAGATATTGTAGCTTTCTCTTTTTTATGGTGTTAACTATTTCGCACTCCTTCTGTATCCGGTTCAGCACTTCCTCATTAGTAACTCTATCGGTCCAGGAAATCCGCCACATTCTTCGGTAGCACCACATTTCGTAGGCATGCAGTTTGTCCATATGGTTTTACTTGCATTTGGCAATCTTCTAATTCCACTTTCCCAATAATGGATATAGTTTTGGAAAGTTGCTTTTACGCTAAAACCACCCACAACCAACAATAGGTTTTTATATATTCTAGACCCTCCTCACTTCTCACTAAAAGTTGATCCTTAGTATCAATTTCTTCGTCTGCAGCATAAAACTCCTTATCTGAGGTGAAGGTGGTTTGGGTACCACTTCACCTCAGATAAGGATTTTTATGCTGCAGACGAAGAAATTGATACTAAGGATCAACTTTTAGTGAGAAGTGAGGAGGGTCTAGAATATATCATCTTTCCCTACTGTGATGTCTTCTTCATTACTAGCGCTCTTATCTTACAGGTTGCATATAGTAATACCAAGTAAATATACTCTAACGTTCAGTGCATTAGAAATTTTTAAAATGTAATTATTTCAAATTTCCTTCCTTTACGTGTCATTACTTTGCAGTACCAGTATTATACGTCATTACTTTGCAGTACCTAAGCATTTCAAAAATTATCGGACATTATTACGCGTGTGATTTCTTCACGTTAGCAAAGAATTAGCATAATTACGTGACATTATTACGCATTACGCTAGTAATTTCTTCAAGTACCTCGAATTACCAAAAAAATCATGATAACTGCGAATACATTGTAACATTTCAGGTAGTGGATGACCCCTCCTGTGAATCATTATATGATATAAGTGTATTAAATCAAAGCAAAAGTATCATCATTAGTGCCTGCAACGACATCATAAAAAAAACTTATATTCAGAATTGATGCAATAGTTCAAATATTATTATTTTTTTAATTGCTGGATAGTCATAACACTCCAGTTCTTAATCAAGACCTAAATCCTTTCTCATTCTACTTCTAAAGATTTGATCTTAGAAATTGACAGTCAATCAGCAAGTATGATAATATTAATAGGTTGTGATTGAAGAACAATCAGTGAATTAAATTTTAAGAAAACTTTATGGCCAAAGAGAAACAAAGCTGTGGAGTATTTACCTTCTGTAGTCACAGCATAAGTATAGTTAAATATTATGGATGCTACAAACCAAAAAGAAAAGAAAGAAATAGAAAATAAACGAATTGAGAGACAACTAAGATCAGAAAATAATAAAAAATAAAGGAAGAAAAACGCATTGAAAAATCTAAAAATTTAAAGAAAAGAGCCGGAAAAAATGAAATAATCGTTTCTCTAACAATAAATTATTGAAATATTTTATTGTTATAGAAGAAGAACAAAAAGAAATATTCATTGTTAACAATAAAGTTCACAAAAGTCTATCGTTCACTAGGTCTTTCTGTCCTTTAATATTATATTTTAGATATTCTTCTACTATTAGTTAAGATACTAAAGTCATTTTTTTTAATTAATAATTTTCTGCCATAACTTTTATTTTGCTAACTTGTGTCCAAAATTGGTATTCAGCCTGTCCAAAAATAGTAAATAGTAATATTTGAAGCAATGTTTGAAGCAAAATTAATTGAAGTCAATAAAAGCTTAAGGACTCCAAAACCGGTGTATCTGCTCTACATCTCATGAAAAGAAATTAGATTGAACTCTAGATATAGTCTCATTCTTTAAGTTTCTACTTATCTATTAACTTATCTACTACATATTTGTCTATCAATTATATATTTGTGTGATATATAATAAAATTTCCTATTATAATCTGCCATTTCGAATTTAATTATCCTACTGTGTAAACTGTTGATGTAAACTGTTAAACTGTTAATAACAAATAACTTTAAATTAATGAAAATTTCAAATAATTTTTTTTAATTAAACAACTAATTAAATATAATTTGCTCAAATAATTGAGATAATATGTATCTTCAGATATTGTCCTTTTTTTAATTATATTTTATTTAGTTCTTGGGTAAAAGGATTTAATAAATGTTAATAAAATTCTGATATATTTCCAACGTTGCGGTCTTTTTTAATTTCTGACCTTCTTCAGGGCTTATATCTAAATATTATATATTAATTAACTTTAACATAATAAACATGAATATAAATTATTAAGATTAAAATTTAAATATGAATATTGTATATAAAATGACAAATATTAAAAACCGAAACCTTTAAACCTTTTTTTTTTTTTTAATATTTGTCATTTTATATACAATATTCATATTTAAATTTTAATCTTAATAATTTATATTCATGTTTATTATGTTAAAGTTAATTAATATATAATATTTAGATATAAGCCCTGAAGAAGGTCAGAAATTAAAAAAGACCGAAACGTTGGCAATATATCAGAATTTTATTAACATTTATTAAATCCTTTTACCCAAGAACTAAATAAAATATAATTGAGATAATAGTATCGGTATTATTGTTTAATTTATTTCTATTGTAATTCCATAAATACAAAAAACCTTTACCATTTCGTGAGTGTTACATCAAAGTGAATGGAACTATATATTAATGAGAAAAATTGTATCACTGTATTTATGTTTAAAATTGTTAATAAACTATCAGGAGCCTGAATAGTTTACAGATAATCAATCAATAATAATAAATCGATCAGCAAGTATTATAATTTAACAGCAATCGGTAAATAAAATATTTAATAAACTGAATTTATAGCCGAAAAGGCATTTTTCTGTTGCACAGAAATGAAACAGAAGAAAAGTCGAAATAGTAACGAAATTGGTGAAAGAAAATAGATTATGAAATTAAGATAAGAAATTTTCTTTGTCTAGTCTACGATTTATAATTAATGGTTTATTAAAATTTACGACTACATTATTATTTAAAAAAGTGATATGATTTCCTGAACGTGAAAAACATTAATCTTTTTTTCGATATAATAATTGTCCGGCGATCCTGCGGTCTCTGACTCCTGGCGCATCCGGTGCATGTTTCTAAAAGACAGAAACTCATTAATATTTATAAGGTTCTGAATACCAGACATGTACTCAATATAAACCTGATGCTCTGGGATTAGAGTCGCGCATAATTTATTTGTGATTCATGGTTGTATTAAGATATCTGCATTTTGATGGTAATGAAACCGGAAACGATTGTGACAGATGAAGAATAGTGTAAATATTGTTTGAATTAGCGTAAGAATGTAATAATAAGAGTGTAGTAGTAAGGGTCGAAGCAAAAATCAGTACGGTGATGCGGTGGTTACTTCTGAACCAGTGCGCAACGGCGCGGCGGTGGTGTGGAGGGTGCGAGAATGTAGTGGAGGCATCGAAAGCTTTCTGCGCTCAGTCTGTGTGGGTACGGCCGTGAGTCGATGTGAAGACCATCCGCGTCACGCAGAGTTGTTTTCCTGTGCCAGTGGGAATCTCTGCTGTATAATTAAGCCGCTTAGTTTATAGTACTTGTGATGAATGCTAAAGTTCTTCAGACTCATCAATTATAATTAAGCGAATTTAATTATGGACTAGGGTGAATTATGCGCGAGTGGTGATAATTGCGCGTCGGCAAAAGTTTATTTTAAATTTTCATTGATATGATTCGCGTATCTGGAGGAAAGTTGCGGTCGCTGGGCCTTATCTTGACCCTAACCTTATTAGTGTTGGATTCATGTGGTGGAATGGGTGGCCAGTGCCCTGGAGTGTGTACATGCAAATGGAAAGGTGGAAAACAGACTGTGGAGTGTACCGACCGTGCATTGATAACTATACCCGAGAGTGTTGATTCGGAAACGCAAGTATTGGATTTATCCGGTAACAACCTGCAGATCCTCCCAAGAGAGACTTTCGTCAGAGCGGGCCTGCTCAACCTTCAGCGAGTGTTTCTTCGAAGTTGTAGGATCGGGCAAATTGATGATCTGGCATTTAGGGGTTTAACCAACCTTATAGAATTAGACTTGTCTTATAACTTACTGACGGCGATCCCGTCGGGAACATTCCAAGACGTGCCGTTTCTTCGCGATTTAATACTATCCAATAATCCGATACAAAAAATAGATAGTCACGCATTTCAAACTGTGCCGAGTCTAGTTAAATTAGATCTATCAGACTGTGAGCTGCAAATGGTGGCGCCCAAGGCGTTCGAAGGGATCGAACTTTTGGAATCACTCAAATTAAACGGAAACCGTCTCTCCGAACTTAGGCCGCGAACGGTAGAAACTCTCAGCCGGTTACACGGAGTCGAATTGCATGATAACCCTTGGCATTGCGATTGCAGATTAAGGCCGGTTAAGGAATGGTTGACCCATCACAACATTCCTTACACCATCGCTCCGGTATGCAGTGGAGGTCCAGAAAGGGTTATCCATAAAACCTTCGGGGAATTACATGTAGACGATTTTGCTTGTCGACCGGAAATTCTTCCTGTCAGTAGGTATATAGAAGCGACAGCCGGAGATAACGCTACTATTATGTGTAGAGCTAGTGCGGTCCCTACTGCACATATAAATTGGTATTGGAATGGCAGGCTGTTAGTAAATAATTCAGCATTTAGTTCGCATCAGAAGATTTTAGTATTTGAGGAGGGTCATTTTGAAAAACGTAGCAACCTTATATTGACCAATGCCCAAGAGACAGATTCCAGTGAGTTTTACTGTGTGGCTGAGAATCGTGCCGGAAATGCCGAAGCAAACTTTACGTTGCGTGTATCGATGCGGGCGGCCGGAATGGTAACCCTCGGGAGTGGACAAATAGCTGGTCTCAGTGCTGCCCTAGTCATCCTAATACTTTTCATTCTCCTAGTCATCCTTGTATTGCTCGTACGGCTTAGAAGGATGCCGTTTTCTGAAAGTAAAACTCCTGGCCAAATTGAGGTGGTTACTGTCGTTAACGGAGGCACGATACCCAATGGAAAATCTGCAATTTCACCCACTAATCCCGCTACCGAAACGTCATCATTTTCTGAACGGAAATTACCGACAGATTTAAATTTTTGCAATCCTGTGCAGAAACCACCGCGCATGAACGAGATTCCATATACTACGTCACACTACAATGGCAACGGAAGCATCATGAACCCCGGATCGTGCTTTGTATCTCCATCTTCCGGCTCCGGGAATAATCCGGACTTGATTAATGACACTAAGATGCCTGGAAGTGGGGAAGTCGGTCCAGAAGGAGAGACGTATTCCGTGGAACCATTGGAACGACCAGGAAGCGGTGAATACAGCCGCAACGCAGATTCTCTATATCCTTCAGGTCTGTGGGAGCACGGAGACTCGGATGTATTTACACGACACTTGAGTGCTACTAATCCGGGTTTCCATTACGATGACAAGACTCCTATTATCGGCGAAGGAATAAACGTCGGCTCCGACGAAGAGCTTAATTATAGGACCACCGGCAGAGCAACAGGGTATCCAGCTGATTACGGCTTGCCAATTGTCGAACCAAAGACTGACTCAATAGTATCGACATCCGCATCCCAAATTAATCTACCGACGAATGCAAAAACCTTGCGGGTGTGGCAGAAGGGCGGTGTGCCTGTTCTTCCACCCGTCACCGCTCTGAAGAGGGCTCTGACTCATAACCGAAACTCTCCTGACGAGGGTTATCAAGAAGGGTGCGGAACAGACGTTTAAACTAATCATTGATAACCCCAACACCCACATATTAAATACCAAAGACTAAAATGTTCCTAGAACACAATTTTTTTAACTTGAATCAAGGAGAACTCCAACAGACTGGTCAATGTTGCTCAAAACAAATGAAAAGCTACGGGAATGTTGAATCTAAAATTAAAGTTGATATAAATTGATTACGTGTGATAAATAAACAATTCAGTGAGAGGACTAGTATGGATTTTAATGTATATATTGTGAATATTGTAGATAAATACTAGCTAACAAAATTAATTGATTATAAATTAAAAAAAAAAGAAGTATACACACGGTTAAAAGACTGAAGAGATTATTGACGTATTAAAAAAAAATCTTTTTTAAAAGGTAATTTTCAGAAATATATTTTACAGCATGTTACCTCACTTTGCCAGCACAAAACCCCTTGATTTTTATAATCCTGTTTGTTTCAATTACTAAAAATTGCAAAATTAAAAAAAAAATCTCTGCTCGGAAATTGTACCCAAGTGTATATTCTTCAATTACTTGTACATTCTATATAAAAAAAAAACAATAATTATATTTATAATACATAAGTTATTTATTTTTATATTTATTAGAATTGTATGTAGATTTATATAATGTGAACGGCTGATACTAAAACTAATTTTAAAAAATGAAAATAAAAAAAAGAGACCCAATTTCTGTAGATTACATTTGAAAATAGATAAATTGTTGTCTAAAGAGAAAATTAATAAAATCAAACGTTTCTTGTCCTGTGGAAACAGCGGTTCTATAAATGTCAAATATTAAAACAAAATGTTTATGTATAAAACAATATATTAATTATAACAGTACTTATCCAGTATTCTTAATGTTACCAAAAAATATTTAAAAATATGTATATAAATGTGAAATACTTTGATGCGTACTTTTTATCAAATATAATGCGCAGTATTCCTAACATTTTGTTTTATTTTCTTAAGCCCTACTATTATTAAAACACACAAAAGATTGCGTCAGCATAATTATTTTATAAATCAAGAGACAGGGAATATCTTCCTCCTGTGACATTGTTATTTCGCAATTCTATTATCCAATTATTTATTATGAAATTCGAGGGCGTAAAAAAATAATAATTTGCGCCTTGAATTATTATCATGCAGTTAAATATTAATTTATGACCATAAATTGCCACCCAATTTGATAACGCGATATTCTTCCCGGATTACCCTGTTGGGAAGAATTGCGTGTGCGAAAACTTTACCAGCGCTGCGTTTATATTGATATCGAGCTTTTCTTTTCGACACAATTTATATTCAGCTCTCCCTGTTCTAAATAATATATTTACTTTTTATTGATTTTTTCCCCCTTTCGCCTTTTTTGATTATTTTCTTCGTAGTTTAATTATGCGCTATATTTTTCTTTTGCCGCCAAAGGTAAGTCTGAAACTACTTTTTGTATGTTTACTTTATTATTGGATTGTTTTATTATTAATTGTGGAATCCAGTTTGAAGGGCGTTTGTTCGATTCTAATTATGTTTGAAGTGTGTAAATGCTTGAATTGTGTTTAGAAACCATTAGCAAACGTACGTTTTGGATCGAAACTTTAGTGGAGAATTTACTTTGTATTTTAACAATTTCTATAATATCGCAACACAACATTTTGCGAATTGTTAACAAAATGTATCGACATTATTACATAAGCATTATTATGTTGGTACATGCTTATTACATAAGCATTATGAGCACTAAACATTTTTTTCTTGTTGTTAAACAAATCTGTCTCAAAATTCTGTCTCGGCCTCATTTCAAAAATTGTTGTGAAGAATTTTTGATCTATTTTGACAATTTCTATAATTTTGCGACGCAAAATTTAGCAAATTTACCAAAGGTATTTGAATTCTTAAGAAAAGTAACGGAAATTATTACTTGTACTTATAATCATGTACAAATACTGTATGAACTAAACATATGTTTTTTTAATCATTAAAAAGACTGCTTTCTTTATTCAAAAATTGTTTTGGAGAATTTTCTATGTATTTTTACAATTTCCATCATTTTCACCAAAACTATTTGAATTCTTAACAAAAGGATATAGCCGGATTTATATATGAAATTTGCCCCCGCGGAGTTTTTTCTTCGCACTTTGTAGATCGTTTTGGTACCAAATAATAATAATTCAATCAAAATGGAAAATGGAAAAAAAATTAAATCCAAAAATCAGTTTTTTTATAACATCTCGATAACGGCTCGAGATAAAGAGCTAAACTTTATCTCGAGCCGTTATCGAGATGTTATAAAAAAACTGATTTTTGGATTTAATTTTTTTTTTCCATAGTAAAATTGAATTTTAATAAACGCCGATTTTTCGCAATACTTTCTAGTAAAAGGCATGAAAAATGTTTTTTGTTATGATTCCAACATAGAAAGCCGATTTTTAAGAAAATAAATTAAAATTAAATCATTTTTTTGATCATATTTTTGAAAAGTGTCATCCGCCAAATTTTGTCAGAAAATGTCTTCTGTACTCCTTCATACTCAGGATGAATTCTCAGTTTTTAATTTAAATAAAAAAATTAATGAGCTTGAGTGACATTACCATTTTTTCAAATGTATTTTTGAATGATTTGGTTTTAATGTTTTAGGATTTCTTTTATTCATTTGGGGTAGCGTAAAATGTAGTCGACAAATATTTTTTATGTGTTTTTTTAGCAAATAGAAAAAAAAGATTAACGATTAGAAAAATCGTTTTTAATTTTTTTCAGATTGTTCCCCCACATCAAAAAAATTGAAAAAAATCCTGAGTATGAAGGTGTACAGAAGACATTTTCTAACAAAATTTGGCGGATGACACTTTTGAAAAATACTGACAAAAAAATGATTTTATTTTTATTTATTTTCTTAAAAATTGGCTTTCGATCTGGAAATCATAACAAAAAAATTTTATCATGCCTTTTACTTGTAAGTATTGGCAAAAAAATCGGCGTTTATTAAAATTCAATTTTACTATGGGAAAAAAAAATATCCAAAAATCAGCTTTTTTACAATACCTCGATAACGGCTTGAGATAAAGAGCTCAAATTTTGACTGAATTATTTTTATTTGGTACCAAAACGATCCCCAAAGTTCGAAGTAAAAACTCCGCGGGGGCAAATTTCATATATAAATCCGGCTATACCCTTTGCCGAAATTTTTATTTGTACGTATTAGCATGTACCAACATTGTGTGTAACAAATATATGATTCTTAGTATTATTAACTTTTTTAATTAAATAAATTTTGTAGATCATTTTCTATGTATTTTAACAATTTCCATAATTTTCCAACACAAAATTTAACAAATTCACTAAAAATATTTGAATTCTTTAAAACAAAATTTACCGACAGTACTAATTGTACATATAAGCATGTACCAACATTGTGTGCACTAAACTTATTTTTTTATTAATAATAATAATTTGCGAATTTATTTTCTGAGATACAGTTGCAGACGTATATTGCTAACATATTAAAGGTAAAGATACCTAGGTAATAATATTTTCTATTTTTAACCAATTCAACCAATTTTCTTAAGTTTGTAGACAAATGTATAACAGTTGTTCCGTAGTTTTTGCAAGCTACGCTTGTTTAACTGATCTAGTCATGAATCAAAAACAATCAAACCATAATTTAAATGAGGAACCATTCACAAAGTTTTTTCTGTATTTTATAGTTAATATTTATTATTAAACAAACTACTTTTTTAATTTAGTTGTGAATTACCAAATTAATAGTTTTATTCATTCGTTATCAATCAATCTTTTCGATTTAATTTCGTATCCGTTCCACAAAAGTACCAACTTTTAACCCACCACTTGTGACGTGAATTTTCTTTACATCTTTGGTGACGCGGGTCCTAAGCACCGTGTTTCTCAGCTTAAGATTTTCCTAAAAGCAATACTCTAACCTAATTTTACTAGGTCAAATATTAAAAGACATGACGTTTTTTGACAATAAAACAAAGATGTTTCATAAAAAAACATAACGTTTATATTTTTACACTTATGCAATTAGAACTCCTTCCAACAAATAAATATACAAAACATCCCCTCAAAAATTAATCTTTTTCAAGGGCCATTCAGCTAGTGCATGTTGGCACTACGTGCTGTAGACATAAATATTTCTTGCAATGGTAGCAAGTATATGGTGTTTTTTGATTTTTCTGCCATCCACATTAATAACATCGACCATTTCTAGAAGGATCGGTTATCCCAGGTCCCTCATCAAACTTCAAAATTTCTGCAAGTCTATGTCTCATCAATCGAGGCAAGTTCAACTGAACCCGTCGTTATTTGATCTGAGGTTCTATTAGTTCATAGCCAAATTCTCAATTAAGTGATGGCGAAGAAATTTTGAGTTTGAATTATTAGACGCACGTATCACCTGACTGTTCATAATACTGACATTGAGCATGACGTAAAAGAACCATAGACCAACGCCTTGCTGCTCGGGCACAATTGTAATTCGCGCATAAACGATCGACGACATCGACTCCTTCATTCCAGGAGGTATTTCGTTCTTGTTCTTTCAACTGTTGTTAGACCATTTCTGAATGAGTCAGTTGAAACAATTATAGTTGCAACCAGTATTGTAAACTGGCATAATCTTTGAACAACAGCTAGGCCAGGATTGTCAAGATTGTATGGACCGTCATTTGGTTGTTTTCCATGTTAAATTTCCATACTAAATGTGTAAAACATTTTAGCATCACAGGGAGCTTGAATCTTGATACCATAAGGATTTGGTTTATTCGGAATGTATTGTTCAAATGCACATCTTCCACGAAAGCCTTCTAATTTTTCGTCAACTGTCACAAAAGCAGATAAGGTCAAGACTGTAGATTTGGCGGTGACGACTTGTACTGTGACCTTTATAGATCTATTGTATCCCACCCTCCTCCTCTAAGCGTTGGTGTACCCATTTAGAGCGCCTCCTCCAATCCTGATTCTTTTAGAAATTTCAGAATCTGGGTGGGATTCAAGGCCTGCAGCTCCTCTGTGTTGCACTGTCAAGCAGTGAGCCCCGAGGTACATCTGTCTCTTGCGGAGTAGTGCTCCGTAGTTTTTGAGCAGATGTATGGGGTTTCCTCTGTTGAGCCACAGAATCTGCATCCGTCATCCTCCTCTAAGCCTAGGGCCTTGAGATGTTTCCTAAGTCTGCAGTGTCCCATCAGGACTCCTGTCAGAAATCTAAGCTTGTTCCTGCTTAATTTCAGGCAAGCTTCTGTTCTCTTCTGGTTAAAAGATCCCAGCATCACTTTGGACTGCCTTATCCCTGGAAGTTCTTGCCAGGTTTTCATCCATTGTTCTCTTGTTTCTTCATCTAAACTTTTGTGGATGGTGTTCACACTCATGCCGCAAAAGGGTTCAGGACCTATAAAGGGACTACTGGATCCCTTCTTTGCTAGGTGATCGGCTTCTTCGTTTCCGTCTATACCAGTGTGCCCTGGTACCCAGTATAGCGTTACTTTATTATCTTTGCCAAGCTTGTTTAGCTCCTCACACAGTCCCATACCAGTTTGGATCTGATGGTGTATGAGCTAATGGCCTTAATGGCTGCTTGGCTGTCTGACAGGATAGCAATTCGTTTCTTGCGATAATTCCTGTCGAGGTTAAACTGTGCACATCTTTCGATTGCGTGTACCTCTGCTCGGAAGATACTTGAGGATATTCCCATGGATTCGAAGTTCTTGGGACGAGATCCAAACACTCCTGCACCACTACCTTCCTTTGTCTTCGAACCATCCGTATACCACTTTATAGCATTTTGCTCTATGTGGTATGCTGAGGATTCGTCGCTCCAATCGGCTTTACTACTACACATTGCGGTGTAGTTTTTCTCGAAGTGATATTTGCATACCATTTCGTCTTTTGGTACTTCCAGCCAGGGGATCTTGACAGCAAGACTGTTTCGGTCTCTGCTCCCGATTATTTTACCTCTGGCCATTCCTTCCTTGCTGAACCTTACAATCGCCGATCTGGCAATCCTTTCCACCACAAGGTGCAGCGGAGTCAGATCCAGCAGCAGCTCCATTGCTGCTGTCGGACACGACCCCTTCGCCCCCGTGATGCAGACACACGCCAGTCTTTGAATCTTCTCAAGCTGTTTTTTCAGAGGCCAGCTTGCTTCTATTTCTCCACACAACTGTCCCATACGTGATTGCAGATCTCACTATCATGGTGTACATCCATCGCAGGATTGTGGGGTTACAACCCCACGTTTTTCCTAACAGATATCTGCACACCATTAGGGCGCGTTTGGCTTTACCTACCGCTGCCTCAGCGTGTCTATGCCATAGGAGTTTGCTATCTAGTGTAATATCCCAGATACCTTATCTCTTGTTTGTATTCTAATGCCTTATTATCTAATAGTATGGGCTGTAGACAGTTTAGTTTTCTCCTTTTAGTAAATGGTATCACCATGGTTTTGCTCGAGTTGGGTCTCAGTCCCACTGTTTGACACCATCTACTAGTTACTTTGGGGCCTCTTTGAACAATTTCACAGCGCGTTCCCTCAAACTTCCCTCTAGCCATTATGACTATGCCATCGGCGTAACCTTGAAGTCGTTTAGCCTAACCAGTAATTCATCAACTACCAGGCTCCACATTAGCGGTGATAGTACACCTCCCTGTGGTCACCCTCGAGTTGTGGAGATCTTAATGGTGTCTCTTCCCACTTGTGTCTCCGCTGTTCTATTTCTCAGCATTTCACCCATCCACCTTGAGATAGTGCTGTCGATACTCCTCCTTTCGAGGGCCGCTTTGACAGCCTCGTGTGAGGTGTTGTCAAAAGCTCCCTCTATATCCAAGAAGGATAAGGTCTAATTACCTTTGCAATTTTGGACAAATCTCAAATATTTCTCTGACATGGCAAATCATGTCATATGCTTTTCTTTGTTGCCTCGTCGCGCCATCAACACATCTCAAAACTCGTAGCAGAATGTTAAACCTTTGGGCAGACATAGATAGCCGAAAAACTTCTATCAAACCATCATCCGTTCGAAACAACTTGTCAACCTTTGGACTATTCGATTTTTAGACTCCGGCTAATAAAATCAAACTTATAGAGCATTGCATCCCATTGACATTAGTCTACCGGGCATATGTTTCTTTGTTATATTTATGATTGACAGTGTCAATGTATTGGTTGATACACGTGACAATAACATCTACTATGGTGCCGTCAAAGAAATCTCTCCAAATTCGAAAGGGGATCCTCTCCGCTGTCCAAATCAGTATTTGATCTGGAGTTTGATTTTCCCATTCGCTATCACTTTAAGCTTCACTGTCCGATTATGTTTGTGTTACGTAGCTACGCGTAGTCACCAGATAATAGTTCTTCTTGTAGAAGAGCTTCGACGACCACGAGTTTCACGTTCATAAGACATGCTAATCTTATAATTTGCTAATCCTTATAATAAACTTAAAAAAAAGTTGAAATTCAAAAATTAAACTATTACTATTTGACTTACTTAGTCTGTAACCCCGGTCTCACACAACGGGTTGGCGCCAAAACTCCAAGACATGCCTCCGTGTCGCCGGCGCGGAGTGGATTAACAGTGGAGGACGCGCAATGAGGAAAGTACACGAAATCACTAATCAATTCGATGGCGGATAGCTTATTCGAACCACCCGGTCTTAGAGACATACAAGTCACAAATGGCGGGTTAAATTACCTCAAAAAGTAATTATTAAAAAAATCGAATCCAGTGTCTAAATTCATCAATTTCTCAAAAGTTACAATCAGTCCTATTGAACATTCTTGTCTATCCCAAAACCCCAACTATACTCCATTTATCAAAAACAAATCCGATAATTCCAGAATCACTGTAGTCAGAAATCGCACTAAAAAAGTGCCGGAACCGATATACCTTGAGCCAAAATAGTTGATCATATAAAAAGTTACGCTCGTAATTTTGTCATAGACTCCGCAGTGATCAAATCAATAGAAAATAGACTCCTCTTCTATAGTCCTTACAAATCCAATTCTGTTGTCTTTCTTTAAAGAGAACAGATAAACTACACCAAAATTTCAAACCCAAATTAGAAGTCTATTAAAAAATATTATAACTTTGTTCTCAAATTTTGAAAAATTTATAATTAGGAATCAGAATCCCACAGCTCCCAGGCTCTATCGTTTCATAAAAACTCACAACCCTGATTCTCCCATTAGCACAATGGGCTCTTTAGCAAGAGTTTTATCAATAAACCTGAATACTCTTTTCAAACAAAACACGAAATTTATCGAAAACTATTCTGTAAAAAATTCACTCGTCGTATGGAACTCCAGCAATCAATAAAAACCTCAATAAACTCAAAAATTATATCTTTTGATATTAGTAGTATGTTTTCTAATATACCTACTAAAGAATGCATCGAAGTTATAAGAAATTTAATTGATAAAGCACATTGCCACCACTTAATAAAATCAGAAGTTTAAGTGGCTCTTGAAAAGTTCGCTAATAAAAATAATTCCAAATTTAATAACATATACTATTAGCAAACAACAGGTAAACAAAATGTTCCTTTAGCCAATCAATTCACGTCAACTATCGAAGAAAAACATTTTAAACTAAATTTAAAAACAAAATAATTTTGGTAGATATTTGGTACACGTACAGACGTAACAGCGTGCTTCAGTGGTACAGCACATCAATTACACTAATTTCTAAATTTAATAAACAATGTTCATCTTAAAATGAAATGGGTAGAAAGCAACAACAAAATAAACTTTTTAGACCTTACTCTGATTCATAAAAACAACGAAATCGTGTTAGATTTGAACGGTTATCCCGCAAGGACGCATATATCTCTAGAAAATGGCGAATGTTAGTTCGCCGAACGGATTGTCCTGTTCATCCGTTCTGATACTCCATTTTGCTGCGGGGTATGACGGATTGTAAATTCAGATTGAATTCCACGTTGCTCGAAGTACTCTCTCATCTCAGTAGAAAGATACTCCCGACCATTGTCGCATTTAAATCGTGAGATCTTTAAGTTGAAATGGTTCGTGGCCATTGCTTCATAAATTTTGAATTTTTGAAACACTTCCCCTTTTTTTCATATCGGGTTATAACGTTTTACGTCTTCCGATTCCTAATCGCCACTCCTCTCTGTTCATCCACAGCCCTTCTTTCAGATCCGTCTCTTGAATTTCCTTGTCCACTCCGTCTCACCAGCTTCTGCGCGGTCTTCCTTGGGGGTTCTAGTTTAGTACTTTCTTTGGGATTCAGTGTTCTTACATTCTTTGGACGTGTCCATACCATGTTAGTTGTTTAGTTGTAATGTCATCAATAATGTCGTGTTGTATTCCCATTTCTTGTCTAATGGTTTTATTTGGGACTCTATCTCTCCTGGATTTTCCCGCCGCTCTTCTTCAGAAGTCCATTTCTGTGGCTTTAACCTTTTTTTTGTTTTTTCTTTTATCGGCCATACCTCCGAGCTATATGTTATTATGCTTTTGACGATGGAGTTGTAAATCCTTTTTTTATTTTCTTTTGTAATGGTTTTGTCCCAAAGAATACTGTTCAGCATGGAAGTAGCTCTTCTTCCCTGTACGTTTCTGTCCGATATTGCTTCGTCTAGTGTCCCTTCCTTAGATATTTTCATTCGTAGGTATTTGTATATTGCATTGTTTGATGATCTGTCCCGTTGCTAGATGTAAGTCTTCTTGCTGTCCTCCTATGCACATATACTTCGTTTTTGTAATGTTGACATCCAGACCCCATATTCCATATTCCTCGATGAGCTTTAGGCTCATATATTCCATGTCATCTATATCTTGTGCGATAACTACTTCATCATCCGCGAAAGAGAGGGTATATACTGTCGTGTAGTCATCCATTGGCATTCCCATGCCATTGCATTTCCGTTTCCATGTCTTCAGCGCGTGTTCCAAGTAGATTTTGAACAGTGTCGGAGATATACAGCAACCCTGTTTAAGACCTTTGGTTCCTGTGAATCCAGATGTTAATCCTTCGTTGGTTTTGACTCTGAATGTAGAGCCCGCGTATAAAGACTTCACAGCTTTAATTATTTCTGTGTTTATATTGCTATGTTGGAGAGCCTTCCAAAGTTTTACTAAAGGTATACTGTCGTAGGCCTTTTTCAGATCTACGTACAGGAGATGTTATTCTTGATTTCGTGCTGTTTTCTTTTCTAAAATTTGAGTTAGCGTAAACAGATGGTCGACTGTGGATTTTCCTGCTCTCAAGCCTGCTTGTTCTTCTGGCTCCATATCGGCATATTCTTTTTCTATTCTGTTCTTTAAGATCTTTCCATAAACTCTACTTATAACGGCTATTCTACGATAGGTGTTGCAGTTACTCTTATCGCCTTTTTTGTATATTGTCAATAGGTATGATGTCTTCCATTCTATGGGTACTTCGTGCCTGTTGAGGCACCTTTGGAATAAATTTCGTAATACCCTGTATAGTTTATCTGTGCCATATTTTAAAAATTCATTAGTAATATTACCCGGTCCTGGAGCTCTTCCGTTTTTTAAGTTTTTACAGACTTCTTTAACCTCTGGCACAGTAATTCTAATTGGGGATCCTTGTATAAACATGCCCTGATTTTCGTTTTGGATGTCTTTAAATTGAGGTCTATCTTCTGTCAGCATATCTTCAAAGTATTGATTCCATTTTTGAGGTGTTATAGGTGAGATTATGTCTTTTGTTCGGCCTCCTCTCATACTTTTGAGGAGCCTCCAACTTTCTGTACTCTTTCTTCCTCCAATGTATGTATTGAGTCTTGCACACGTCCATTGATTGTTCTTCTTTTCCCATATTTTCTTCCGTACTCTCTTTTGTGATTCTTTGTATTTTATCTTGTCTTCCATAGTTTTCGAACTTAAATATTTTTACTTCGAATTTTATTATTATGTAGTCGATAACGCTTTTTAGATTCCTTGTTGGCTGTGTCCATGTGTATTTATGGATTTCGCGGTGTTGAAAATGTCCATTAAGAATGGTCAACTGATTTTGTTCGCATATTTTTATTAACCGCCTTCCATTATCGTTAACGACTTCTTCTCCATACTTTCCCACTACCAGGTCCTTTTCCTTTCTTCCTATTCTGCCGTTCAGGTCTCCTAGAAGTATCATTTCTCTTGACGTTCCTATTTTTCCTATTTCCTCATTTAGTTTTTCATAGAATGAGTCTTTATTGTGGACTAGTTTGTCATCATTAATGGCATATATTCCCAGTATAGTCACACTATATCCTAATATTTTTAGATTCATCTTTATCATCCTTTCATTAATCGGTTCCCATGTGGAGATATACCTTCTCATTCTCCTGTGTTTAATTATGGATACTCCCTGCTTAGTTCCCCTTACTTCTCCCCGTACTTCAACTTTCGACTTTAAAAGGTAGGCTACTGTAAAATGGGTAAAGTCGACTGGAAGGGTCAGTACGTAACGCATTCCATTATAGGACTTCGGATTTACTGGAAAAAATAAATCACTGTGTACTAATTGCAATGGCCTTTTGGCGCGTTTACGTTGGTGTTGATGAGGTAGCTGTGTATGCTTGCCTTGTACACAGATTGGGCAAATCTCTCTGTCTTCTTCCAAGTGATTTGCTTCTACTCCTCTTAGTAATGATTTCAGTTTGTTTAGTGATTTGAGTCTGATGTATCCTAAACGTCTGTTCCATAGCTCCGTATTCTTTTCCATTTCACATAGGTTGACCTTCTCTCCAGGATGGATAAAAAAATAGTTCATACAATTTATGTTCTCTTCTTGCAATTACCACCACCTTTCCATTTTTCGCTACAATTCCTTTGCCTTGATCGAAAGTAATAGCATAGCCATTTCGTTCAAGAACTGATACAAACAGCAAATTAAATTGCAATCCTGGTACATACAGGATATTCCTACAGGATAGTGATCCTGTTTAGTTTGCCATCCACAACAGATTCAGCGTGCAGGTTTCCTCTTTTTGTTGCTGTAAGAGTTGATCCTATTTTGGCACTTTTTATGCAGATGTTATGGTCAAGCTGTTTGACATTTTGCAAATATTTATCAACGTTTATCAAATGCTCAGAAGAGCCAGTTCAAATTTTCAGTGTTAACGTTTCCAGCGAAAAAACTAAATTCCTCTTTCTCATCTTCCGAGTCATGTACCTTCTGGACCTTGCTATGCTCTTTGGGTGGATTCCTGCATTCTTGTCGAAAATGTCCGTAGCCACCACAGTTGTGGCATTGGTAATTCCTTTTGTCTAGTTTCTTCCTGTATTGGTTGGACTGTGCGATTGAGTCGAAAATGCATGGGGCGACGAGGGCTCTCCTTCCTGTCGGACACCTAATCTCTTCGCTTGCTCATCCAGGAGTCGATTCGTGACGAAGCTCAACTTCAAATTCTCCGTAGACAAGGTCTCAATCGCAGTCACCACAACGTCGTATTCGACGGGCATCGTGAGCAGAATGTGGCACACCACGTCAGACTCTTCTAGATTTGCTCCGCTAGATTTGAGATCTCTAATCAATTTATCGAATCTCAAGAAATGGGATTCCGTGTTGTCATTACTTGAATAGAATTTCATGGTGAGCAAAGTTTTCCGAATTAACAATTGACTAGCTATACCTTTTCGAGCAAAAGTTTTATTCAAAGTATCCCAAATTTCAAAAGCTGTTTTGTAATCTTTGATATATTCAAGTTGATTATCTTCAATTCTTTGTATTCTGACTGACATTTCTTATCTTGCTTTTTGTGAAGTTCTTTATCACGTTCTTTCCTGTCAGCTGATAAATTCGTTTCATCCACTATTTCCATAAAATCACAAAGTGGGCTTTTAATATATTCCAGACAATCAAGCTAGTCTAAGTATGTCTCAAAACGAAACTTGGTGGGCTTTGACCTTTGCATCGCATCTTCTGTCGGTGTAACTCCTTTCTCTCTTCTGTCCAGGGGGTACCTTTCCTTCGAGGTTTTTCCTGAAATCCACGGACTTCCTTCAGGGTGCGTATCACAGACTGTCTGTTTTTGAGATTTAATATCCTTCTCGGTCTCTGACAACCAAGTGGTACGAAGCTTCTTGTTTTGCACGAAAGTGAACAGACGGTTGGTTAGTCGGTTTGGCGGCAATCTTGCAACATGGCCACAGAAAGCTACCCTTATTTTCCTTGCACAGTCAGAGAACATCTCAATATGTTCGTAGAGCTCAAAGTTATGCCGCCTTCGGAATTCCCCATCTTCCTTTACCGGGCCTAGGATCTTCCTGAGGATTCTCCTCTCTCTGATTTCCAATTTCTCTATTAGACGCCTTCGGTTCAAAAAAAGACACTCCATGGCATACAAGGCTTCTGGTCGTAAGACTGACTAAGTTTCAGATTGCGTGACAGGCATTTCTTGTTGTAAGTGTTCTTACTCAGCCGATAGGCTAGTTCCAACTTGTTGACTCTCTTGTATAATGATGCTCTTTCTGATAAGTTGGGCTCAATCCATTCGCCGAGATACTTAAATTTCTCAATCCTATTGATGTTTCCCTGTTCTAGTAACATATCTCTGTTTGCTTCTCTGATGTTGGTGAAAAATTCTGTTTTCTCCAGCGACACTTGAAGACCCACTTTGGCAGCCTGTTTTCTGAGGCAGTTTACCAGCATTGTTGCCATCTCAAGAGAATCAGTAAACAGTGCCATGTCATCTGCAAAGGCCAGGCAATCTACAAACAGTTCATCGTTCTTACGTCCCAGGTAGATACCACTCTGAGCACCCAAATTGTTCAGTTCCTTGCGCCATTCTCTCATAACCTTTTCAAGGACACAGTTGAAGAGAAGTGGGGAAGTCCATTTCCTTGTCTCACTCCAGTTTTTATTTCGAAGCTTTATGAAATCTCGCCTCTAAATTTAACCCTGGAATGGGTGTTGGTCAAAGTTTCTAGGATGAGTCTGCGGGTTTTGTTGTCTAGTGCTAGTTAATATATGTATGTATTAAGTGTGGATAAAATATAGTGAATTTATCAGTTCAGTTTACATATAAAATTACCAATTTTCACTTATTAACGCAAATAGCTTTATCTTTTCATTTTTTATCAGTCTTCATAGATACACCTATTTAAGTATTTCCATTAAAAGTTGCTAAAACTTTGAACTATTTTTTTAGTTCCAAAACGCCTTTTGTCTTAAATTTTTATATAAAACTATCAATTTTCTGTTATTTTTCTTCACCACCTCGTTAAAGACTTCGGAATTTTAATTCATTCTGCACTTGCATGTCTACCTGGCTATCAAATATCTGTACGTTTTGAAGCTGAAGTTTTACATACTTAGCCCTTACAATGTAATTATATACATTATGCCTATTTAGATTCTAATTACAGTTCGTAAACCACCTTACTTACTCTAACTACTTCACTATTAAAAGACAAATTTACTCATTTCGCTATCCTGCAATTTCTTCTTGCAACTACATGTTATATGAATATTTTATTCATTCGTTCTAGTTCTTTTTATTTGTAACCGAGAAATGTTTCTTAAATTCTACATTTAAAAAGAAAGAACTTAAAATGGTTTGAAAGTTTCCTTTTGTACTTTTCTATTTTATGTGCTTTTAATGAATTTAATTTTCGCTGTGCAATTTTAAATCAGAAATAAAGGAAAGTTATGTAGACACCAAGGATTATATAATTAAAAAAGAGTTTTTTTTTTCTGAAATTAAAAAAGGAAAAGTTTTTAAATACAGGAAAAATTCTTATTACAATATAGTGCTGAATTTTAAATTGTAATGAATATTTCATGAAAATTTAACAACAAAATTCGTAGGTCAAATATAATTTTTTGTTTGAAACCGTACAAATTAACAACAAAAATAAAAAGATAAATTTTATTTTATAGTTTAAGAGTAACAAACAATAGAGTAGCAAACGAAATATAACAAAGAAAAGAAAACTTTAAATTCGGATACAATACAAAAGCAAGACGAAGAACTTAACCTTCCCAAACACATTTATCTAACTTTCTTTCAACGTCGGAATTTTTTTATACCGAAGAATTATCGTTTGACCAATATTGCAAAACGTGCAATTTATCCTGGCAAAATACATTTTTATGTGGCAATTATACTGTCATTAGATACCATAAGGTTTTCGGTGGACGCCGTGTGTGGCATATTAAAACCAGTTTCGAAATAAATTTATATTACTATTTCGCTACAAACATCCCACTATCCCGTCCTACGCGCGATTCCTATTTATTTAAATCCTTATGAATAATAAAAGGCGTGTATATGTATATTACCTTTTGTATTAACGACCCAGGAAATTGGATCCCATTAAATATTATACAACTTATATTCTAAGAATAATAATCATCTACATTAGTCATACCGGAATGCATTTGAAACTCTTGTCTGAACAAATAACTTTTGGTCACATTGTGCAACATTATTTTAGAATAATTCATTTTTATATCCCAAACTGATATAACTAGTAAATCAAGAGTTCGTTATATTACTAAAGGAATTTCATATTAAATGAGTAATTATACCAAAAGACAGAAACGCGTCTATGGTTGTTCATTAATAATTAATTACAGGATTATATAAAATTACATTTACTGGATTATATAGAACCCAAAAACTTTCTGCAATGTAATACAATGCCAGTCGAAAGAAATGTAGTTAGGTAGTAAGAAACGCTTTTTATACAAAGATTAGTTATAGTAATGGTGTCTGTCAACTTTGTTGACGATTTGTATACATTGAATTCCTAGCAATTATAATCTTTGAAGAAAGATACAAATGTTACTATTTAATTTCTAATGTTTCTTTAAAATTTTATAAAATTATTAGACGAACATGAAAACGAGAGCTGTCGAGAATATAGGCAGATAGGATTCGATAGCTAGCCTACATTATTCCAGCCTATATTAACGGAAAATGACATGATATTTACATGCAAACAATTTTGAATCTATACGCTGTAAAAAATTGTTATCCAAACACCCGCAGGTGTACTGCTCATTCAAAATCTCGGTTCCAGCTGAGAAATACAACGATTTAATGAATCGCGATACTTGGCCGCGGAACGTCTGCATAAATCGTTTTTTCCAGTTTCTAGAAAAAACGAAAGCAAAAGCGTAAAATGCAAAACACTGGAAATAAATTCGAACAGCACCCCCTATGTGATGTTCATTAATCAAAACGTCCAGTCAATTGGGAACTCGCTGGACAGGATTGAATACGTGCTCGAAACTATTACCACTGCAGATTCTTGACACTTACTGTACATTGGAAAAACTCCCAGCAACTTGAACAACTAAAAATTAGCAAATTTGAACTGGCCGCTTACTTTTGTCAAGAAGGACAGCATGGGGGTTCGGCTATTTATTGCAGAAGTGAATTCATATTTAAAACAAGATATGATATTAATAGGATTTTAGAAGTACGAGTTTTTGAATGTACAGGAATTGAAACAAAAATTAACGAGAAGGTACTAATAATAATAAGCATCTAAAAGAGCCCCATTAACGAACGTAAAAGGTTTTTCCCTCAAATTACAACAACTGCTAATATTACTTCATAAGAAAAATAGTCACTTTGTAATATCTGGAGACTTTAATATAAATGTGTTAAAAAACACGAATACTAGCTAGCAATTTTTATCATTGCAGAGTCGTTTAACGCGAAACTCCTTTAAAAAGAAGTAAGTCACCCTGAATATGGAACATGCATTGACAATTTCATTGCTAAAATTAATGTACCATTCAGCATTAAAACTAGAGACCATCATATTTCGGATCATTATACTCAGCTGCTAACGAAAAGGAGGATGCATGTACCAATATAAAACAAGCTATAAGATTATATAATGAAAACCATATATACATAACACCATACCCAACTAATGGAAATCGTAGAATGGAAGGAATTATTTGATGTTAACTGTAATAACATTAATAAGCAATTAATAAGCAACAAGAACCTGTTCGAGGACATATTCATGAGGAATTTTAATGAAGCCTTTCCCAAAGTCCCTAGGTGAAAGAAATGTACAAGTGTAAGGGTCTTTACCAACCCTCAACTTATATTGTTTGAAAAGAACTTGAAACTCTACCAAACAATATCTTAATATAGTCGATTGTTTAAGAAATTGTACAATAATCAACGTAGGAAATTCATCAAGCTATTAAAAATTGCAAGAAATAGGTATTTAAACGACAAATTGAAACATCAACTAACCTATAAAAAACAACTTGGAAAATTATAAGAGAAGTAACAGAGCTTAAAAATAAAAATAATTCATATTTTAACCCTAATGAAGAACCACGCAGTAGTGTCATCCATAAACATTAATAATTTCTTTGTGAACTATCTCAATCTCAAGCAACTACTCATTATTATGACAACATCCGGATAAATCAAAATTCCATATTTTTAATGCCTATTACTGAAGCTTAACTGTTTAATATAATTGTTAATTTTAAAAATAAAAAAGTGCGGGCATTGACGATATCCCCGCTATTGTTCTAAAAAATGTGTTAGCTTCTATATTAAGCCCCATGCAGTTTATAATAAATAACTCTTTAATAGCTATTATATTTCCTGAAAAACTGAAACTTGCACTCATCACCCCAATATTTAAGGCCGGAGACAAAAGTGCTATAGAAAACTATAGACCTATAAGTATTTTATCTAACTTTTCTAAAATTTTTGAAAAAATTGTTTGCTGGAGAATAATATCGTTTTTAGATAAACATAATATAATAAATTGTCAGCAACATGGCTTTATTAAACGTCTGAGCATAGAAACTGCCTGCTACATAAATGCAATATCAATGAATCTAGAAGAGTGTAATATTCCATCCGGTATGTTGATGGACCTGTCAAAGACATGACTTAGTGAACCATAACCTGCTGTCAGGGAAACTGTATAAATATGGAATAAGGGGCGTTGCTCTTGATTGGTTACTAATCATTTCTACATGATAGAGAACAGATAACCAAGCTTCATACTCCGCATGGATTCGTTTATTCTTCTTCAAGAATTGTCAACATGGGTTTCCTTCAAGGAAGTACGATTGGGCCTCTGTTATTACTTAATACTTAATTTCGACTAATTTATGCTCATAATTGAAATTTTTTTCGCAAATATATGTGCTCCCAAATAATGAAAACATTTGAGCATGTTTTCGTATTTTCGGATAATTCACGAAAAAAAACCCTTATAGGAATCAATTAAGGATCAATTAAGGAATTCTTCCGATTAGAATTCTTAGCAACGATATTTTGCTGTAATTCTAATATTGTATCTTATTTGTAATATTTATTTTATTATTTACTTATTTATTTAAAAAAATATATCGTATCGATATCGCGGGCCGATTTCACGTGCTTTGCGGGCCGCATTTGGCCCGCGGGCCGCACTTGGGGAATCCGTGATATAGACCAATCGCTCGATTGGACTACACATATTCATCGTGTCACAAAGAGTCTGAACAAGGCAGTTTTGCGATGAGATCACTCAAGAGCTATATAGACACATGAGCTATTAGGATGGTGTATTTCGCCACATTCCACTCCCATTTAAGATTTGGTATAATATTCTGAGGAAATAGCATCCACATAAAGGAAGTTTTTAGAATGCAGAAACAAGCTATTCGTATGTTGCATTGGTAGTTAAAATGTTGACTGCTTTGAACTGACCTCTACAGGATTCTCTATATTGTAAATGATTCAGAATACGAATAGCTTGTTTCTGAATTCTAAAAACATTCTTTATGTGGATGCTATTTCCCCAGAACATTCAAGCGGGTTCACTGACAAAAAAATGGATGCAGCAATAAAAGTGTTCAATACGAAAATCAAAGTAAGACGAGAAGGAAAGGGAAACGGCTTGCTCTACATCGAACTAGACAAAGTATGCTTATACGCGTGCTACGTCTCGCCAAACTGCGACAACACCTACCTAGAAGAAGTGATGGGAAACATGGTGTACTGCATAAAGCAACGCAAAACAAAGAACGTGCTAATAGCAGGAGACCTAAATGCAAAAGCACAGGCATGGGGATCACCGTATAACAACTTAAAGCCTTAGGCCACCCTAGAGGCTGAAAAAATAGGCTTTTTGGGGATTTTTTTTCAGAAAAACTACAAAATAAATCGAGATAACAGAAACGTGATTTTATTATCTATATCAGTGACTGCTTACAATAATTTTTTTGAAGCGATTTATTACAAAATGGCGGCTGTGCAGCGTTTTTGCGACGACGTCTTTTTTTTTCGGGGTCCACGGCCGGACTAACAGATCCTGTAATTTTTAAAATAATAATGAGCAAATGAATTTCCCGATTATATATAGTAATTGCTATAGAAGTACGTAGGATTTTTGGGATATATTGATTTTTGGCCAAATTAAAAATTGATTTTGGAAAAACTTGCCTGCAAAATTGTCAGATAATTGTTAATAACAAATGAACTACGCAATATAACGCAATAAAAAAATCCTACGTACTTCCATAGACAATGTATATTTCAAGATTTTCAAAATTTCAAGTTAATCGGTTGAAAATTGCTTGAGTTACGAGTCCGGCCAACTTAAAAAATACAGTATTGAGATAAACGCGTTTATCAAGTTTATAAAGTTTTGAGTAGTAGAAAATCATGAATAATTTCACAATACCTTTAATCTGCGATGCCTGCACCATACAATTGGCCTTCCAGATTATCTTCCTGCTCTTGCATTTCTTTTCAGCTTGATCTTGAAGCGATTCTTGCCTCTTTTACCCGGTCGGACAGCGATCTTTCTGCAAGCTTTATGCGCTGTTTGTCGATCTCCAGGCACATTTCGTAGCTGTTCGGGCCGATTTCCAAGTTCATTGCTTTGATTATGTGCAAAATTAAAACAAACCCGTCATTGAACACACAAACTGCAATATCCGTGGCTACATCCAAGATTGTTTTACCACTCGAAATGGATTTCGGGGCCAATGCCCACACAGTGGAATTGAAGCTTTCATTCTTGATTTGTGTGTAACCACCGATGCACCGAGTTAGAAGATCTTCACTGGTCAGTTCTTCATAGATTGGTTTGATAGCTTCATAGACTTCAATTGCAAGAGCTGGCTTATGTTCGTACTCAGCCAAAGTATTTGCAGCTTTAGCGCGTTGCCATGAGCACCATGAATCCTCTCCAATAGGACATTTGTCGTGCTGCGGTTTATCATCAGTAGATAATTTGTGATCCAGTGTAGCAGTGATATACTGCTTCTCATGTTCTTAACTGAATCACTGTTTCTACGAATCGCTAATCCATAATAAATAGATAGCTCGTCTATAAGTTTCCCAGTCAATTTGCCCCTTCCACCGAGACCTTTTGTCTTCTTTTACAAATTACGTAGTCGGGTGCCCATTCGCTTTTGCACGTGATCTATGCATTTTTTCTTGAGTACTGTGAAATCCTCATACGGCTTAGCATCTGTAATGCCTTTGAATGTCTTAGAATCACCGTCACCAATGTAGTGAGTATATTTGAGCTGGTGCAAAGTTTCAGAGCGGCGAAACATCTCAACAACTGAATCGACTTCCATTTTTCCTGCCGATCCATAGTGATTCACAGCGCATTCTTCTGCATGATTTTCGGCTAAGCCGAAATTTTCGGTTATAGCCAATAAGAGTCGTTATCCCATACAAAGACGTAAATCCATTTTCTCTCCACGAGCTATCGCCTGATACTACAATTCCATTTTCTCCATTTTCAATAGATACGGTTTTCTCTTCTTCCGCAGCTCCCATCATACTGATCTTGCAAACTAGATTGGTTGCAGAGCTCATTTTTTTGACAATCTAATCGTAGAATGAGTGAAAGGTAGGCCGAGGTAATTCCATTAATGCACAGAATTTTCTTATTCCGTGCCAACCAACTCCAAGCAATCGCATGGCAATTATGATTCTACGGTTGATTTCGTAGCCTTTCTCAACAAGTGGACAACTCGGTATCTCAGTCTTTTCACAATTCTTACAGGACACTACTAGTTTGAATCCCAAACCACGCTTACTGCTTTCAGTAAATTTCACTTCCGATTGGCATATCTTACAAACGACAGCGTTCGAAATAGCTGAAAATACTGCGATAAAGTTAATTATACGATATCCAAACGCTGGATCCACTTCAATATCATATAAATATTCCGATTGCTTTAGTTTTTTTGCCGATGTACTGGCATTCAAGTCGTCTGGTGCTTCTAGCTCATGGCGATTCAATCGTCTTTTTCGAGATATTTTTGGTCTCTTTCTATTGCAAAACGACGTTTTTATTCCTTTCTTCGCACTGTGCTCAACTTTATCACTCATTGTAAAAACTCAATAATTATACAGGGAAAAAGAAATGGAAGTTCACAGAAATATCGAGGAAAACAAGTGTTCGTCGACTAGCGTCCTTCTCAAATGCTTGGCTGTGCCCAACTAACTAAAAGAGACGTTCGACAAGGATAAACTCGTCTAGACTAGTCAGGAAATAAATATTTTCAATAACATCTGCCGTATACCTGCTCTAGTCCCCTAACGTACCTTCCCCCTAGCGCTCACAAAAAGAGCTCGCTGCGGACCAGATGGCCTTGTACTAAAATTTGAAACCGAGTACCTAAAGGTTTTTCCCGGCCATAATCTTCTGGGACATCATTTTTGAGGTCCTAAGGGACCATTTGGAATTAAAAAAAAAATAATTTTTCGAAAATTCTAGGGTGGCCTAAGGCCTTAAGAGGGGAAATTGTAGCAAAGTGGATGGAAAAGAAAAAACTGTATACCGCCAATGTCGGAAATGTACCGACCTTTGCCAGAAAAAACAGCAGCTCTTACATAGACATTACCTTATACACGGAAAGCCTAACGGCGAGGGTGCGAAATTGCAGGGTCCACGAGGAAGAAGAAATTTTTAGTGACCACCACAACATAATCTACGAGCTCAGCGCAGAAGGCAATATAAAACAAATGGAAATTAAGCAAGGAAACAAACGCGCAGGCTGGAGAACCAACGCGATAGCTATTGAAAACCTGCAAAGCAACTGCGATTGATATTAGAAGAGAGAAAGAAAGAAAAAGAAATAATAAATACCGCGGGCGAAGCTATGAAAATGATCATTAAAGCGTGCAACTTGTGCCTCTCGAAACGAAGAAGCTCAGAAAACTAGAGGAAAGAGGTATATTGGAACCGAGAAATAGCGGAACAGAGAAGCGAATGTGTGAAAAACGAAGGGAAATGACGACCAAAACTAAAAGGGCAAAGGCGGAAGAAAAGAAAGACTGAGAAAGTCTCAGGAAGACTGAGACAACAATACAAAAAAACTAGCTGAAAAAAGCTATAAAAAGGCAGAAAGAGAAAGCATGGAGGGACCTGATAGAGGAACTGAACAACGATATATGGGGAGATATGGGGAGATGGGGAGCCTATAAAATAGCATGTAAAAAACTAAGGGTGCTACAAAGAATACACAAGACTGACGAAGATCTAATGACGGAAGCACAAAAACTGTTTCCTAAAAACCCAAAAGTAATCTGGAATAAGCCGTGGGTAGAAGAACAGGAGATCCCCCTCTTCACTCTGGACGAAATGGAAAGAGCAATACAAAGGACAAAAACGAACAAAGCTCCAGGCCCGGACAATATAACACCGGAAATCGCAAAACTCTTTGCCGAGACACAAAAAGAGTACTGCTTAGACGTCATGAACCACCACCTAGTTAAAGGCGAGGTACCAAGGGGCTGGAAAAAATCGCGGCTGGTTCTAATCGAGAAAGGCAGAAAGAAGGAAAATACAACTACTACTTATGGGCCGTTGTGCCTTCTTAACACAATGGGGAAGCTACTCGAGCAGTTGTTATACACAAGACTAACTGAAGAAATAGGGAAAAACAGGGGGACTGGCAGATCTTCAATACGGTTTCAGAAAAGGAAGAAGCACAATAGATGCGATGAAAAAAGTGCAGGACATTGCAGAAAGCGTAAACAGCGGAGCATATAAAAGACGAAAATGCTGCCTGCTAGTGACTCTGGACGTCAAAAACGCTTTTAACTCTGCGCCTTGTAGAGAAATAATGGCAGAATTAGAGAGAACAAAAATAACTCCATACTTGATAAGAATGATTCAAAGCTACCTGGAAGAAAGAACAATACTGGTAGGGGAAAATGGTGAGATGGAAGTAAAGTTCCCCAAGGCTCTGTCCTGGGACCCACGTTGTGGAACGTTTACTACGACGGTGTTTAAAATATAAATGGCAAAACAGGTAACCATCATAGGGTACGCATATGATATAGCATTGGTCGTTAGCGGTATGGCGGCCGAAAAAATTAGAAAAACAACGGAAATGGCGATCAGCAAAATACAACAATGGATGGATATGAAAAAACTGAAACTGGCTCCAGAAAAAACTGAAGCCGTAGTGATAGTGAGAAGACGGAAAGTGCAGCAAAATATCTATATATACTTCGACACTGACCTTAGAATGAGAAGACATATTATAGAAACTGTCAAGAAAACGGAAGGTACGGTCAAAAGACTAAACATGATCCTGCCCAACATAAGAGGACCAAAGGAGGAGAAAAGGATAGTACTGACGACAATTGTGTATTCCACACTACTATACGGAGCACCGATCTGGCAAAAGCGATCAAATTTAAAAAATATAAAAACATAATAACAAGAGTCCAACGCAAACTACTAATCAAAATATCACAGGCATATAGGACAGCTTCTACCGAAGCGCTACAAGTCATAACGGGAACACCACCTATAGACCTCCTAATTGAAGAAAGGACCAACACATACGACGCAGGATCTGAAAACAGACAAGAAAAGCAGAAAATAATAAATAAATGGCAGGAAAGATGGGATAGCCAGCCGCAAACAGCCAGATGGACAAAACGACTCATACCGGTGATAAAAACATGGGCCGAGCGAAAACACGGAGAAATCACACACTACACAACACAAGCCATATCAGGACACGAGGACTTCCAAAAGTATCTACACAGATTTAAAATAATCGATTCGCCGAACTGCCGCTTCTGCGACGAAGAGGATGATGCGGAGCACACGATTTTCAGGTGCTACAAATGGGAAAAAACAGAAGGTACCTTACGTCAAAAAGTCGGAAGAATACTAACGCCGGAAAACATCATCAACCTAATGCTGGAAACACCTGACAATTGGAAGGATATCGAGGATACCATAGGAGAGATTATGGAAAGCAAAGCCAAAGATGAAAGGGCTAATAGAAATAAATAAACAGAACATTCTGACAATCCTTCACCCCAAGTAATACTTGACGGTCTCCGGGGTGCAAGGAGTAGAATTGAGGAGTGGGTTTTTTAGTGGGTAGTCTAGCCACGAAGGCGAGTAGTCCCACACTCCTCAGAGCAATTTAGAGCACAGGGGGCAGTACGTCAATGTATTTTACCCCTCCTATATTCAATAAATAAAGAATTGTACAGTCAATATTTTATACATTTTATATAGAAACAAAGCTTGACAGATCAAATAAATAAGAATTAGACCAAGACTAGACCAAAACAAGAAAATTAGTTAAACTGGAGGAAACTTGAGGAATAAAACTCATTAGGCCAGATACATGAATTGATTATCTAGTTTTACATTGACTGAAATTCCAGTCTAAATTTAGATGGCTCTAACTGGATTAGAATTGTAGAGTTAATAGATTCGAATTACTGATGATAATGGCTTTGAATTAAATGGTTATATAATATATTTCTGTCTTGTTTTGGACATACCATTTCTCTCATCCGGATTAAACATGTTGGTATTAATTATGGTTGTTTATTTAATCTTTTTAGTTTTAGTTCTCTTGGACTACTCTGTTTAAATAAATTATAATCGAGTGAATATTTAATCTTCTCAAGCTTTTAATGCCGTTTTGGTAATTTCCTAGCGATTTAATCTAGTTTTGTAATAAGAAGAGGAAAAGGCGGTATTTATTGTGTAATTTGTTAAACATTGCTCGTAATTTTCACACACATGTGCGTAATTTAGGGTAATTAACTCGCGGAATGATAAAGCTGCTATCAGCGTTTTATTTAGTTCAGGAAGCTGTTTGATAAATTATCTGCTAGGTTAATAAAAGTTAGGCGGGTGGGAATTCGTTGTGTGTGTATTAATGGCGGAACGAAGGGAAACCCGTAAAGTGTGAATGATTCTCGTCGAAACATGACAAAAACGGAATGAAGAACCGCTTGGTACTTTTTTTCAGTTCTGTTATTACTTCTCTCTTTCCGTCTCTTATTTTTCAACGAGCTAAACCAGCTACAGTCTTGTTTCATTGTCCCAAACAAGCGAGCTGGAACTGTGGCTTTAAGTACACACCATCCCGAACGAATTGTGTTCACTGTGTCTCATCTTTTTTCATTCGTCCACCACTTACTTTTTTAACCATCAAGAAACACATTTATAGAAAGAAAAAAGAAACACGTTTTAAATTCAACCCCCGCAAACAACAAATACAACTGTTGTGCGTGTTGCCAACAACAATCTCTTTTTCTTTTTACAATAAAATTTATTTAACTAGAATAAAATTTATTTATACTATTTATTAAATAAAATTTGGCTTTTGTGTGAAATCTGAAAAGTAAAAATGTGAAACACAAGTTTATCAAACTACCTGCTCGGTAAGTTATTACATACCAACCCAAAATTTGATAACTGCATGCTAATTTTATTTCAAGTTATTTATTTTTCGAGATAACGATTTTTTGAAATTTATGACAATAATATACCCGTTATCAGAACTTCGTTTTAAAAAACAGCACATTTTTAAGTCAACTCTCGCAAACAAAAATACAACTGTTGTACAATTTTCTGATACAATTTAATTTCAAGTTATCTATTTATCGAGTTTTATAGTAACTTCGTGTTATCTAGTATCCTGATTCAGATTCTAGTATCAGAAATCAGTTTCATCTATAAATTGTATGAAAAGTTCGAGTTACCGAATTCTGTATCGTATCGTATAATATCGAACGTATCGTATTCTGAGCGGTCGAACTTTGACCGTAATTACAAATGTATTAAGTTTAAAGATTAAAACAATAAAATATAAATGAATGCAATAATATTTTGAAGCTCTAATTATATTTCTTTGTAGATTTAAAACCCTATTAGGTATCTACAATGTCCTTCGTTGCAGATATAATAGTCCTTTGTTGCGATGACTTTCAGAATTCAATTTGTTCAAAATATAAATCTGAATAGCTCTAATTATATTTCTTTGTAGATTTAAAACTCTATTAGGTATCTACCATGTCATTCGTTGCAGGTAATAGTCCTTCGTTGCGATGACTTTCAGAATTCAATTTGTTTAAAGTATAAATCTAAATAGACTTTTCTCTTTGAAGAAGAAAAAAATATCTATCCCTATTTTTTTTTTGTGGATAAAAGTGCACTTTCCTCCCTAAAATCCTCTTCAAACAGAAGTACTTATCTCCCTGTGGAGGGAGTGCTGGTCGCCCTTTTAAACGAAACAATTTTCTTCCTTGTTTTTCAGCCCTTCCAAAATTCACCCAGATCCACTTTAGACGTGTACAGCACCGAGAAATTTAAAACTGCAAACGATACGTGTTTATGCGTGTGCATACTTAACGAGTCATCAAAAACAGATTTTCAATTATAGATCCCATTTAAAATTATCCCCAATTTAACAAACTTTACTTATTTATTTTTCCACATGAGAGAAGTTATAATTGATTAGAGCAAAATGGGAAGCTTATATATAATTAGACATAATGGAAGCTTTTTTATGTATATAATTTGATTTAGTTGTAGTGGTGGGTCTGGTGTGTGTACCTGGAACAAAACCCGTCTGTGGCATAATTGAATAATAAACTAGGTGGGGATGAAAGTATATAACAAGAATATTCCAGCTAGTGGGAACATTGCAGGATAACATTTTATTCTTATCCTGGGTTAAATCCTTCGATAAAATTCGCGTCGCAAAAAGTTTTGCGGAGAGGCAGATTCAACCCAAATACGATCCATGAATACTAAGTTATGTGTTTAAGACGGAAATGAATGTCTTTAATATAACTAGATTGCCGGTGGGAGGCTCTGTGGCATTTTTTATACATGCCGAAAAAAAAATCTCCTCCAAAAACGAAATCGTTTAAACAAACTTTGTTGGAACTGTGTGTAATGGGTTATTGGCAACTTAGTAGGTAAATGAATATATTAATAGTTTAAATTTATAATGTCGCCGGATAATTACGGCAGTAATTTAGGCGGATTATTTAATGAAATATAAATTGGGCTTTGAAACTGTGATGTGTACTCAAATTTTAAATCAGAGAGATTTACTGTCCCCATTTTCCCTCTAAACCGTTGCGACGTTTAAATTGTGTATAAAATGTATTTAGTTCTGCACATTAAATACAGTTTCAGTTTGTTATTCCCTGAAATATTTGAATCTGTTAATAACATTTTAATTTGTTAATAACATACCAAATATCTTTATTTAAAATGTATAAAGGAAATAGATTCTTTTGGAGTTTATCCCACTAATGATGAAGTTTATAAAAATCTGTCCACAATTTCTGTTTCAGCAGTTCTAGTAGAAATAAGTCCCGAAATAATTGTGAGCAATAAGATTTCCGATAGTTTGAGCTGTTTGTAATAAGCAAGACAAAATAATTTCAGGATAGCTTGAACAAGAATGCAGGCAGTATCAAGATACCAAAAATCTTTATACAAGTAATTTTTTCAAAATTGATATTTGTGCAGGAGTTTCAAATAAAATTTATAAAAGTGTTTTTGCACCTATTAATTAGCTGCTCACGAATTTTTAAATTTTTAAATTTTAAATTGTCAAAATTTCACATTTCTGTCAATCGTGGAACACTTATAGTTTCGATATGTCCATTAGGGTGGAGCACGGATGTATGCGAAAATATTTTTTTCGAGATTTAAAGTTGTAATAGGGAGGGGATTGGTGCATTATATTAACCCTTAACCACCTGCCATACGTCTCAGATGAGAAAATTACTGCTACTTTGGGTCTGAGAGACGTACGTCAGGTGGTTAAGTGTTAAAGTTAAAATAAGTATAATTTTTGAATTAATTTGATGAATATCTTCTGCCTTTGCACTGACCTCAAAAATTTAAATTTAATGATAAAAGTCTAGAACTGTTACAGCCAAATATTAAGCTTAGTTTAATGATAAATGGATGATAAATGATACGCAATATATAATTCAGATATATGTTAATCACCTTTTAGCAAAAATACAACATTTTTTCAATAAAAATATTATTAAAACAAGAACAATTAATTTGCTCGAAAATATCTTTTTGTCTCAAATTTAGGCATTACGTTTCGTGATTCCAGTGTGGCTCTTATTGCACCTAATAGTGACTTTTTTATGCATTGAGAAGTGGTAGATATCGTCGTCAATTTTACAGCCCGTTCAACCGCTTAAATATATATATATATATATATATATATATATATATATATATATATATATATATATATATATATATATATATATATATACGGTTTGGGGGAAGCTCTATCAGCCTGTGTGTGAGGCTCTCACTCACTAAACCCCTTCTTATACTTGGCTTAAAAGTACGGCACCCCGGTATCGCTTGCGCATTCCTTCAGGGTGGGCAGCCCGGACGGTTTTTTCTTTACCGCCCTAGTTTTTCTGTTTTTCCTTTTATTTTGATCTTGTAGTTAGGATAGTTGTTGATTCATCTTATTTGGGCCAACTGGTGGATCATTCTATTGCGTCTCAGTTTTTCGTCTTTTTCCTTAGAGGAAATAACAAATTTAACGAATTTGGACATTTTATCCCAGTTTTCTATATCTTGTAGCATTTAACCCATTACCGTTCTTGCGTTAAACGGTATCTTCATGTTGGCTGATAGTTCGTCCCTTTCTGCTTCCCATCTCCAGCAGTCAAATATAGTGTGTCTTACCGAGTCCACATCACCACAGTATTCACACAAGTCATCTGCGGCGGCGCGTATTTGTTTCAAGTAGTCGCGGAAGCACCCATAGCCTGCGAGGAACTGAGTCATGTAAAAGTTCGTCTCGCCATGCTTCCTGTTGACCCATGTGGTGATATCTGGTACGATCAACTTCGTCCATTGGCCTTTCACAGATAGCCTATCACATCCGGCCTCATGCAGTTCGGCTCTCTCTTTTACCAGGAGCTCTGTTTTACCAGGAGCTTCGTTTGGAGCTTTTAGACCCACCTACATTGGGCATAATTCCGTCCAATGCCGCCATTACCTTCATGCCTTTAGCTGCTGCCTTCGTAAGGTGTGGACCGAACGACAGACTCTTGTCTATGACAACCCCGAGGTATGTAATTTCGTGCTTTGGTCTTATATATGTATGTTGCACTTTAAACTGTATTGGGTTGAGTCTCCTTAGGCCGGTTAGTAACACTGCCTCAGACTTTTCGGGAGCAAGGCTCAGGTTGTTTGATGTCATCCAATCAATTACTTGGCGAATTGTGCGGTTTGCCGTTTCCATTAGCATGGATTCCCTTTTTTGCGGAGACCACGAGCGCCAGGTCGTCCGCGAAGCCAATGAGTGTGGCACCCTCCGGAAGTTTCAGTCTTAGGACACCATCATACAAGATGTTCCACAAAGTAGGGCCTAAAACTAAACCTTGTGGGACCCCGCTACTCAGTTCTCTCTCTACCGAAACTCCATGTGCCTGTAGAAGCAGTGTTCTATTATCGAAGTAGCTTCTTACCATGCGCAGGAGGTAAGGCGCTATTCCTCTTTCCGTTAGTTGTTTCATTATTGTTTCCCAACTAGCACTGTTAAAAGCGTTTCTAACGTCAAATGTAATTAGAGTACATATCTTTCTTGTCCTTTTGGAGCCAGTTCTAGCTTCTTCTGCAAGTTTTAGGACCGCTTCTATTACGCTGATAGTGGATCTTCCATCTCTGAATCCAAATTGTCTCCAAGACAATCCAATTCCTGCCTCAAGTCCTTTTTTAAGTCTGTCCACCAGGAGCTGCTCTAGCAGCTTCCCCGACGTATACAGAATACCCCCTGTGTATCTGTACGATGATGGATAGTCTAACGGTTTATCGCCCTTGCGGAGCAGGACAAGCCTTGCGCACTTCCATTTCTTGGGAAAGTTCCCGGCACTTACTTCTGCATTCATTATATCAAGAACAAATTTTGATTGGTCGAGGGCTGCGATTTTAATAACCTCAGGCGGCATTCCATCTCGGCCTGGAGCTCTACCGTTGTGGATGCGGTCTTTTGCTATGGTGAGTTCCTCCTCCGTAAATAGCTGTATATCATTAACCTCTGGTTGTTCCCAGACAAAAGGTTCATGTTGTGGGAACAGTACATCTACAACTCGTTTCAGGTCATTCATTGGCATTTGAGTGTTTGGCGGTAGCACTCTAAGTTTCTTTTTGCATAGCTGGAAGGCATCTGAGCATATGTCCTTGTCTAGGTCCTCGCAGAGTTTTCGCTAATGTGGTTCTTTTGCTTTGGCTATGGCTTGTCTTAATTCTCTTTTTCTGCTTCTATATTCTCTATCAACCGCTTGAGTTGGCATGGTGGCACGGAAGTCTTAAAAACAAAACTTCACCCTCACCACCTGATTAAACGATAGACTGAATTTCTTAGTCAGGCAAGTTTTTTATAATTGGTGGTTCACTTAATATGTCTTGGCAATTTATTAAGTTATTATATGTTGGAACATTGAAATTTATAGCTGGCATTATTCGCTCCGAGCGCAACAGCACGAGCGTCAAAGGTGACAATTTTAAGAACTTCATGACCAGTTACGTTATTATTTAGAATTCATTTGTATATATTGACATGTATTTTGCTAAATAAAAAAGTTTTATTGTTTTACATAAAACTATTAAAGTGCATAAATTGAAAATGGATGTAAGCCCAAAATATAGGTTATAACTTCCTTATGTGTAACTGTAGAGCGAAATAAACTCGAAAATCGTTTTCAGCACTTCGATTTCCTTCGGGTAACAAAAAAAAACCACGAGAAAATTTTCAAAAAAATTCGACAAAGAAAATTTTTCATCATTTCGGTCAAGAACGGCAAACAGCAAAGAAATCATTTTCGGCACACAGAAACTACTCGACAAGACGAACAAGTTACTGTGTAAATTGGTCAGATAGATTCAATTATTCATCGAGAAATTTAAAACTGAAATTTTTCGATTCTCGATTTGATAAGTCGATATCTCAGAAACGGTTGCAGATATCAAAAACGGATTGCGGCAATGTTTTCAGAAGGTCATTTAACATCCTATTAACATACTCATATCAGCGGGAAATTCAAGATCTCTACTCAAGCGCCGAAATTTCTTAAAATTTCACTAAATGGAAGTGAACGGAAAGAGCTAGCGAAATATAAGTTGCACATTTGTAATCAGCAGCAAAAATGCATTCAGCGACGTTTTTAAATTTACTTGTAACTCAAGAAATAATGATTTTAGCAAAATCGGTTTTCTCGCAATTCGTCGTTTCCGCGGTATTGACTTGCCGTGTTCATGGTATTTCTGTGTGCAATGCAATTCTGTGTCATTTTCAATCCGGCCAGTTCCGGCCGAATTTCCACAGGTCCGGCCGGATCCGTCCGGATCCATGGGATTAAATCTAACATAATAAACTTTACTTAATGTACTGAGATCACAACAATTAGGTATTTGAGCATGGTAAACAGTCTTATTCTTATATTTATAACAGACATCATGATGAATCTGTGTAATAAAATATAATATATATTTAAATGTCTATTTAGTTTAATCAACTTACTATAAATACCGTGTTTGCCGGTGCATAAGGCGCACCCTATAATTCAACCTACTTTCCTCTTTCAAATTAAACCTTCAAAACTCACTTCAACCTCAATATTCAAAATAGTAACAAAACGGTTTTAGATTTTCAAAATTTCGTCTTTTTTGAGAAATTCGAGATTATTAGATTTTTAAAATTCCTGCAAATAGTCTCACAGTAGAGAAAATAGCGAGAGTCTTCTTCTTCTTCTTCTGACTCTACAGCCCAGGGTGAGCTTTGGCCTCGTTAACAATCCCCTTCCACATTTGACGGTCTTCAGCGACACGTGTCCAGTTTCCTACTTGTAGAGTTTCAGCATCTTCCTCTACCTTATCTTTCCACCTGGTTCTGTGTCTACCTCTGCTTCTTGAGGTGTTAGGTTGCGCTTTATGGATGGATCTGGGTGCTCTTGCACTTGGCATTCTAATCATGTGGCCCGCCCATCGAAGTCTCTGTGCCTTAATGAATCTTACTATGTCTTCACCTTCTATTAGTTCTTGAAGTTCGTAGTTCATGCGAATTCTGTAACCTTCTTCCTCTCTCACTGGTCCAAAGATCTTCCGTAAAATCCGTCTTTCAAAAATACGAAGAGAGTTTTTGTCTGCTTCCGACATACTCCAGGATTCAGCTCTTAAGTTAGCACGGGTCGGATCAGGGTTTTATATATTCGCAGTTTTGCTTTACGTGAGATGATTTTTGATTTGAAGAGCTTCAGATGTGAATAATAGCATCGATTCGCAGTTTGGATTCTGTCTTGTACCCTCAGTGATAGATTATTTGTGTTATTGAAAGTTACTCCAAGATATTTGACATTTTGAACTTCTTCAAACCGATGATCATTTATAATGAAGTTCTGAGGGGCCCTTCTTGGGTTATCACGTGGCAGTTTTAGGTATTTTGTTTTATCTGCATGTATTTTCAGGCCGACTTTGCTCGCTTCCTCTTCTATTTTTAAAAACAATTCTTCTAGAGTTCTGTTGTCCCTAGCCATGATCAGTATGTCGTCCGCGTACGCACATATTTGGTATGATTTTGTTATGATATTTCCCTTATTTTCGAGGTTTCCAATTACATTTTGTAGCGCAAGGTTAAAAAGAACAGCTGACAAGGCATCTAAAATTCTACTTTCCTCTTTGAAATTCAACCTTCGAAACTCACTTCAACCTCAACTTTAAACCTCAATATTCAAAATAGTAACAAAACGGTTTCAGATTTTCAAAATTTCGTCTTTTTGAGAAATTCGAGATTATTGGATTTTTAAAATTCCTGCAAATAGTCTCACAGTTGAGAAAATAGCAAGAGTCTATGAATGTTAATTTTGTCAAATCGAGGTTAAGATTTGACAAAATCTTCATTGCCTTATTTTTTTAAATATTTACAAAACGGTTTCAGATTTAAAAAATTTGGACTTTCTGGAGAAATTTGTGGTTTTTTCGGTTTTCAAAATTCTTCCAAACAGTCGCACAGGGAGGAAAATAGTGCGAGTCTACAAATGTTGATTTTGTAAAATCTCAACCTCTAAAATCTTCATTGATATGTCGTTGCCTTATTTTTCAGAATATTAACAAATTTGTTTTAGATTTTCAAAATTTGGACTTTTTGGAGAAATTTGATTTCCAAAATTCCTCCGAATAATCACACAGTTAAGAAACTAGTGAGAGTCTACAAATGTTAATACTGTAAAACCTCTTCTTCATTGATCTGTGAAATCTGAAAAAAAGATCTGAAAAAATCATGTGGCGCCACACGCACCACGCATTAACACATTCACTGCTGCCGTGACACCGGTGAACCGGCGGTGTTTTGTCAGCGTACCGCTGGGTCCCAGGTGTCACGGTCCCCAACGAAAGTTCCAGTACCTCTGCTGAATTCTATGATTGATTTATCGAACTACCGCTTCTGAAAGGTTTTTTTGGGGCCGCTAGAGCAAGAAAATAAATACCAAATCATTATACCTATCGATTTTGTAAAGTGGTTTAAATCGGCGATACAGGAATGTCATAAAATCAGGCGCGGCAGTGAATGTCTTAAGTACCTACTCACGCAACAGCGCGATTATTTTACCAAAAACTTGCATCACCGGATCCGATCTATTGGTAAACCGGATTCTAACACTTAATGATGCCGGATCCGCCGCATTACCGGAACCAGTTTTCCGGATTGCAATCCCTAATTAGAAGCTTCCTAAAGAATATTATATACGGTTTCCGACTAATTTTGGGACGCTGAATCGATTGGTGAAGACTAGAAGTGTCTGTGGGAAGCCGTTCAAAGATTATGATAGCATGAAATCTGCCGGCAATACGAGATTGTGTTTTTTAGTGTATTTTGTATATATTGTATATTTTAGTGTTACGAGAGTTCTTTCCTGGATGTCTGATTTACCAGCGTGGGGATCAGTTATAGCCTCCTCGCTCTCCTGATTTGTCCGCTATGGATTATTTCATGTAGGGTCATATTAAACCTAGGGTTCATCAGAACCGACCTGAAACGCAGGAATACTTACAACGAAGTTTTCGACAAGCAATCGATGAGATTTCGCCAGAAATGTGCCAGCGTACAATGCGTTCATTATTATATCGATCTCAGTCATGCATCAAAACAAACGGAGGTCATCTAGTCGATGTAATTAATTACTAATTTCAGATTAAGAATTTTACTTGATATTAAACTTTTGATCTACAATGTTCAACAAAAATGCAATGTAAAACTTATTTCATTTTTTTATAATTGCATTTTAAAATTAGGACACTGCTAATTTGTCACCCTTTATTGGCTTCTAGAATGTTGTCATACCTTTATCGAAATTTTGTAAAATCATCTGATTTCCTAAACTAATTTTAAATGGTAGAACCTTGTAAACAGTTTTAATTAGAAAACATAAGTAAGAACATACGGTTCGATATCCTTTTGCTTCGTGTAACCAAAAAAAATTACCAAAAAAATTCATGTTCGAAAAATTCATGCTTTTCCGGTTTTTTTCGATTTTTTTGAAAACGGTAAAGAGCAGCGAAATCATTTTGGGTACACAGAAACTACACGACAAGACCAACAAGACGATGTGTAAATTGTCCGGAAATATTCAATAATTCGTCGATAAATTTCAAACTGAAATTTACCCGATTCTCCATTTGCTAAGTAGATATCTTGGAAACGGTTGCATATAATTAAAAACGGATTGCCGCATCGTTTTCAGAAGTTCATTTTCCCATGGATACACTAAGATTGTCGGGCAGAAATTCACGACTTTCCGAGATCTTCACTAGAGCGCCGAAATTTCATAAAAATTTCTTCAATTTTTACAGGCGAAAGTGAACCGAAAGATCTAGCGAAATATAATTTGCATATCTGTAATCAGCAGCAAATATGCTTTCAGAAACGTTTTTAAATTTTGCTGTGACTCAAAAAATAATGATTTAAAAAAAAAATCGATTTTCTCGCATTTCGTCGTTTCCGCGGTTTAGACTTCCCGAGTCGATGGTATTGCTTAACTGAAAGCATCCCAGGGAATATTATATACGTTCTCCGACTAATTTTGGGACGCTGAATCGACCGGTGAAGACTAGAAATCTCTGTGGGAAGCCGTTCAAAGATTATGATAGCCTGAAATCTGCCGGAAATGCCAGATAGTGTTTTTTAGTGTATTGTGTATATATTGTATATTTTATTAAATGAATTATTTTTGTTTTTACTTGTTGCTTTTATACACTATTAGTGGAGACGAAGTTGTCTTTTTGGCCACGGGTGGCGCTAAGCGCAGTTATGCAAAGAGCGAATAAACGACGCAATCGCTGCAGCTGCTCTATCTGATAACCATACCTGTCACAGGTCTTCGATAAAGTAGGAAAATCGACGCATACTTTCTTTTCGGAAATTTTTTGTTTATGGTGTTAGTGAAATTATCTGAACTACTACGACATTCAGACGCTGGCGATACCGGAGAAGTAATCTTCTATAGCAGATAAGTATTTAGGCCTGTAGTTGGGCAGTTTTCTCGTTCCTATTTCCTTTTTAGGGTCTTTTGCAACTTCTCCGTAACACTTACATCGATTCCACCTATTATCATACTTCGAAAGGTTCTTTGGTCAATTAAAAAAGTATGTTCTTGTTTAAGAACCTTTTTATCCTTGCGACAGATACATTGAGGGAAATCTTTACACTTGCATGCTGCAATATCAAAAAGTACCTTACTACTTTGTCGAAAACTATCTAACTTTTCCGGAGAGAGCCGTTTGACAGACTTGAGTAGGTTTTTGAATTTTAAATGGTATGCTTTTAACATCTCTACGACCCATGTTGGTGTTACTATCGGAATAGATGTATTTTGCCATATATTTTCAATTCTGCATGTCACTATATCTGCTATTTCTGAAAATGTGGGCTCTTTTGCGGTTACAATTGCAACTTTAGTTGATGTCTTGTCCATTCATAGTATTTTTTTATAACTTCGTAAGTAGGTAGAATATTGTATTTTAACTCACAAATATCACCAAAAATAGGACATTTGAAGACATTTCTTTGTATGTTTTTTACGAAACAAAATTGACGTTAGGTCACTTGTTAAATAACTAGTGCAAGTCTAATTCCAGCCAAAACCAATGGTCCACTAACGACGGGACAAGTGTTCTAATTGTCCCCTCGTGCGCTCCCTCACTCCCCTTATTTTATATTATGAACTAAAGATCATGCATTTTTATTATTTTGTATAGAAAATAAACTGTAGTTACAATAATTTCTAGGAATAAAATACGTCTCTTTATTAAAATTCCAATTAGTCTAAAAACCATTTTTTTTTTAAATACGATGACGTTGCGGAGACTAATATTAAATCAAATAATATTTTATATGGATTAATTTAAGTCTAAGCGGCACCGAATTTTCACTATTAGATCATTCACAACCCAAAAAAAATATTTCGCTCCACCCTAATATCCATCCATCCGTCCGTCCGCAGTTTTGCTCAGAGGCTATTATAAATAGAAAGCTGTAACTTGGAACGGATATACAGATTAGTCACGCCTTGTCGGCGGTAGTGGTAAAATAAAATCTTAGAAAAAAATTTTTTTAGGGTACTCTTCACTGCTCTTCACGTAAAGTGGGGACTTTTTTTTTCTCGTCTACCCCATGGTGTGGCGTGTCATTGGATAGGTCTTTCAAAAACCTTACAGGTTTGTGAAAACTATATATCGATTGAGGAATCCGCTTGCGACATATTAAGCTTTAAAGTGCTAATTTTTGTTAGAGTCAAGTGTCTTGGACGTTTTTTTCTATTTCAAATTACACAAAAACTCTCATAAAACCTCTCACCAAAAATTACAAATGCTTAGCGACTCCTAATTTTACCTAGACATCCTCGTGTTTCACCCATTATATAAATTACTTAAATAGTTGAAAGAAAATGTATTAGGTAATACAATACGAAAAAAGGTATTGGTATACAAGGTATTGATTTATTGAAGTAAAACTTCTTTAGGTACGACTTGGGAGTAACTCAAACCTATTTTCTTTGGAAACGAGTTTAGATTAAGTTATATCTACAAAGATGTCGCTCTTTAATAGTTCCATTTCTCAACGTTGCTCAACATTGAAAAATTTAAATAAAACATCTATTTAGACGCGGCTTGAGAGTAACTCAAACCTTTTTTCTGACGGAAATAGCGTCAAGCAATGTGTATATTCTGCTGACGTATTTTCTTTTTTGACAATTTTAAATTTTGTGGAAAGTGATCAATAGATCAACAATTTAAATGTATTTCTGAATTGAAAAATTCACAATGTTTTTAAGAAATTCTTTCATTCTTTTTCATTTCAAGAATATCTTGACAGTTCTTTTACGTTAAATATACAGAAAATTATAATAAATTCAAGTATGAAAATAACAATGAAGTATAAGTAGTAATAAATGTGATAAGGCAGTAATCAGTAATGGTTCAAATTGTGACAATGAGCGAAATGCTTGGCAGATAACCAGTGAATGTCTAGTAGAATTTATGACTTCTCCACGAGGTTCGAGCACGGAACGTAAAACAACGACAGCGGTGTGGTTGAGTTTAGTTATGTGCAGATATAATTATTATTAAGCACTACTTTAGATTGTGCCTCTGCCTGTATCTCTATAGGCGCGGTTGATAGTGAAGAGCTTCTGCAGCGGGATTTATCTTTTGTGCTTTCCTTTCTACTCCCTGTTTGTAATGTAATCACGAAGTAGAAAAAAAGTGAAATTTAAAGAAATTCCCAAAAGGAATAAAAAGGTATCTTTTGAAATGAAATTAGTTAAAATCTAGGGGCGGCGGCAGTTATTTACAAACTACCGGGATCATCATGAAATCTTTCAATTTGTTTCTTTCGCGAACAGGAAAAATTTCTTCCTTCGAAAAAAAAGGTTTTTTTTTTCGTTCATCCCCGAGGCTCTCGGGTCGTGTTCGCCAACGAACTTCGACCTGTTTCCTTGTCTCACTTTCTTTCTGTTTATCTTATCCATTGCCCAGTTCGCTTAAGATCCCAACACAACTTTGTCATTTATCCCCAAAACACAAAAAATAAACGAAAATATATTTATCCGTACAAAAATTTCCTTTTGGGAAATAAAGGGAAGGAAATAGTTACCCTAATACAGTTTAATATATTCTGCAACTGTGAATATTACCTCTTTTAATGGACAATAAAACAATCAGCGTTATTCAGATTTAAAAATTCTAAATCGGAGGGTGTTGCGGTCATTTTATGTCCGTTTCTGAAAGTCGAAACTTTTGTCGGGCCGAACAACACGCGCGACACTCAACGGCTTGTTTTACCCTCGTTACACAAAAGTTAGTTGCCAAATTTATGGGCCACTTAACTCTAAAAACAATTAGTGAAAATTATGCTGCGAGTATTCTCAAGTGTTGTTGAATTGCCGTTTTCGGGTTTGTGTCGTAATTGCAGAACGATTTTCATCCCTCGGCACCGAATTATCAACAGTTTTATCACAAACCAACACCTACCTACGACTACATTAAACCATCATTATCTTCCATTCACCACTGCGCACACATTTTTGCATAAAAATCAATTTCACATTACCATCATATCTAAACAGATTTGAAAAATTTACCAAACCACAATTTTATCACTCATCGCTCAACGTCAACCATTACGTGTTACCTTCATTAATTATTTCCAACAAAATCAATAAACAAATTTAATCAACTACAGAAACTTTATGAACAATTTTAAACACAAGCATGTAATGCACCTTTATAAATACAGAAGTTAATAATATTACTACCATAAATTAAACACTCTACAAGTTTTTTTTTTGAAACATTCTACAAAATTTTGTTTAGGTTCCAATTAATTTACGCAATTTTATTTCAGGCAAGAAATATATAAAACGAAAACAAGGCTTTTTTGACTTTTTTTAGGGTTAATTATTAAAAAATCAAGTAGAAATATGTAAGTGTCCATGCCATTTGTGAATGTTTGAGAAAAGAAAATTTGACACAAAAATGTTATGACGCTCAAAGTTCACCCACATTATCACCAACTTGACGGATATACAAGTACTAAATATTATGTTTTATTAAAGACGAAATCACAAAATATTTTCTATAATAAGTTTCACTTTAATCTAGTCAGTGTTCGACTCTGGATAGTTTTGTGTGCATACACTTGTCTGTCTTATCTCGTCTGTCTCATCTTGTCTGTCTAGTCTTGTCTGTATAGTCTGGTCTGTCTAGTCCTGTCTGTCTAGACTTGCCTATCTAGTCTTGTATCTCTCGTCTTGTCTGTCTAGTCTTGTCTGTCTACCCTTCTCTCTCTAGTCTTGTGTGCTTGTCCCTATCTGTTTAGCCTTAACTGCCTGGTCAAGTCTGTAAGGTCTTCTATGCTGAGTAGAGTCTGCCTAGTCTTGTATCTCTACTCTTGTCTATCCACTTTTATCTCTCTACGCTTGTCTGTCCACTCTTATCTGTCCACGCTTATGTATCTACTCTTGTCTGTTTGCTCTAGTCTGTCTAGTCTTCTCTGTCTAGTCTTGCAATTCTAGTCTTGTTCATCTAGTCTTTTTTTTAAATTTTTTATGGAGACGTAGCAAGCACTTTTCGGTTAACTTGAGCAAGTGGACCCCCTGTAAAGCCCGTACATCCCGGAACAGCTTTTCGCATTACTTCAGGATGGTAGCATATCACATTCTGTGTTTCAACTGGTTAGAACTATGAGCAGCCCTGCATCCCCCATCCACGCAATGTGATTAGGTTCAGGTGTTCTGTATGTCTAATTTGATCGTCTCTTTCCTTTTTGGTTAAGATGTTTATAATCATGGTTTCCGTTGCAAGCCAGTCTTCTTCGGACCTGAGAATACGTCAGTCATTGTAATTGTTTGAAGTTTTTCATTTGTTTTGGTTGGCCACACGTGTCTCTCTGTCGTCCATCTCTCGCAAACGAATACTGTGTGTAGAGCACTGTCCGTAAGGCCGCAGTAATCACAGCGACTGTCTAGGGCCCTGCCGATTTTATGTAAGTACTCTCATGCCCAGCCACAGCCTGAGTGAGATGATAACCCACCCATGGCAACAGATCAGTGGTTAGCTGTCTGGTCCACTGGTCTTTGTTAGAAGCACTCCAGTATCTTTGCCACTTTTCGAGCATCTGGCAGTTGGCTTTCTGTTTCTGTTCCATCATGTTTCTCCCGTCCACGTGTTTTTAGCGTTATACAGTTAGGGCCTTTCCTCGGCCATGAACTCTATGGGCGATATGCCCGCGATCAGGAGAACGACGTCTCTGGACACCGTCCTATACGCATTGCACACCCGTAGAGCTATTTTTCTTTGCACCGTGGCAAGTTTCTGTCTTATGCTTGCCTTCTTCATCGCCTTCTCCCACACAGGGCATATTAGTTTTCTCTTGCTGCTTCTTGGACCTCCAGCATTTGGCATTATTCTACCCAGTGCTGCCATCGTATTTTGCGCCTTCGCCGCGGCTAGTGTGACGTGTTTATTAAATGATAATTTTTTTGTCGATGGTAACTCCTAGGTATTTATTCGAGTCTTTAGGTGTATCTGCCGCATTTTTGACTTTGAATATAATTGGGCCTATGTGTCTTCCTCCGGTAAGCAGCACCGCTTCGGTCTTTTCTAGCGCCAGCTTCAGCTGTTTTTCTTGTAACCACGAGTCCACCAGTTCTATGGCTTTGTTGGCCCTTAGCATCAATCCTCTTTCGTTTTTACCCGTTACAACAAGAGCCAGGTCGTCGGCAAAGCTTCCTCCGGCAAATTCCAGCCTGAGAATACTGTCATATAGGATATTCCACAAGGTAGGTCCTAAAATGGAGCCCTGTGGAACACCACTAGTTACCTCTCGTTCCGCAGATTTTCCTCCTGCTTCCATCATTATTCTGCGTTCACTTAGGTAGCTATGCAGCAGTCTTGACAGGTACGGAGGGAAGCCTCTTTCTGATATCTCCTCCAGCACGTTTTGCCAGACAGCAGAAATGAACGCGTTTTTCACATCAAGCGTGATTAGTGCGCTCATCTTCCGTGTCCCTCTCGTACCGGCTGCTGCTTCTGTAGCAATTTTTATTACCGTGGTAATTGCATCCACCGTAGATCGTCCTTCGCGAAATCCATATTGCTTATGGGAAAGGTTTGTTGTTTTGGAGAGTTCTTTTTTAACCCTGATTAGAATCAGCTGTTCAAGTAGCTTGCCTGATCCGTCGAGTAGGGATATTGGCCTATACGACGAGGCCTCCTGGATAGGCTTGTCTCCTTTTCGGAGAAGTACTAGTTTGGTTTTCTTCCATATGGTAGGAAAGGTTCCATCTTCCATTATTTTATTATATATATATATATATATATATATATATATATATATATATATATATATATATATATATACATCCAGAATAAAGTCTGGGCAGGTATTTGCCGCGATTTTGATAACTCTGGTAGTAGCCCGTCCGGGCCTGGTGCTCTGCCGTTGCGTAGTTTGTTGCTGGCGTATTGAAGCTCCTCTGTGGAGAACTTAACAATCTCTCTTACCTCTGGAATTTCACATGTCGGTTTTTCGTGAGATGGGAAGAGTATAAACGCAACCTCCTTCACCTTTTCCATTGTTATTTGGAGGTTTGAGTGTCTCAGTTTCAGTTCCCGTGTAGCGATTTCATATGCATTTCCCCTTGGGTTGTCGTCTGCTTTATTGCACAGGTTACGCCAGTGTTCCCTTTTAGATATGTTTATGGCCACTTTTAGTTTTCTTCTTGATAACATGTATGCGTCCCTGCTTTGTGTAGTGCTGTCCATATCATTTCATTTTTGCCGCTCGCTGGTAAGTCCGCCTGGCTGAAATACATTTTGCTCGAAGTTGGGAGATTTCATCGCTCCACCAGTATACATGACGTCTCTTGCGGCATTTTTGTTTGGGTTTGAGGGTGGCTCTGCATGCTCTTTTAAGTACAGATATAAGTTCCTACGGTGATCGCTCTGCGGAGTCAATTGCTTCCATTTGGATTGCTCTTGCTAGTTTTTCTTGATCCATATGCTCGGTCGACCAGCCAATATAGTTCCTGGGCTGAAAAGTTCTGTCGGCTAAGCCCACCTCAATGTAGTATCGGAGATACTCCCTGGTGGTCTCCCTGTCTCCCTGTCCAAAACCTGCCAGTCTTTCACTTTTCCTGTTAGATTCGCGGTAGTGATTGTGAGGTCTATGATCCACGAAGACTCACTTCTGCTAAATGTCGGAGTTTTTCCTTTGTTTATAATATTTAGGTCCAGTTCAGACAGCCAATCTATAACCAAATCGCCCCTGGCGTCCATTTTGCTGCATCCCCAGTATGGGGACTTAGCGCTAAAGTCACCTGCGATGACTGCTGGATTTGTTTGTCCTCTTATGCTATCTTTCAGTTCATCCAAAGAGGATTCTAGCCATTGGATACTATCATTCGGGGAGTAATAACAGCTATACACAACTATTTGTTGTAGCTCTACCCATACGTATCCTGTGCCGGTTCCACTGTCTCTGACTGTGACGTTGGTATTATTTATTAAAATAGCTGCGTAGGTTTTGTCGTCTTTGTACCATCCTCCTGATATTGCCCTCCTTTTGTTAGGTTCGCTGATGATTAATAAGTCTGTTCCTGTATATGCGACAGCCGCTTCCAGAAGGTCATGTGCTGTATGACATCGCATCAAGTTAATCTGTATTATTTGGAGCATTTTTGTTTTTTTAATAATCTTGCCTCCGACAATGCCTTTTTATATGCTGGGTATGCTCCTGAGCCCGCCCTGTGTCCTGTTAGTTCGCAGATAGGGCAGTATTCCTCTGCTTTGCAATTCTGGGCTGTGTGGCCCTCTTTCTTGTTCATCTGTCTGTCTAGCCTTGTTTATCTAATGTTGTCTATCACGCCATGTTTGTCTAGTCTTGTATGTTTACACTCGTCTGTCTAGTTCTGTGTGTTTAGTTTTGTCTCTCTAATCTTGCTGCGTGTCTAGTTTTTTCAGGTCTTGTCTGTCTAGTGTTGTCTGACCAACTAGACAGGCAAAATATCACCAAATTACAAGGTTTTTAAAGAAAAATTATTCCTTTCAAGTATTTGAAACAATTTTTGCTTACTATCCGAGTTATTTATTGAGGCATTTTCCATACAGATCTGTTATCAAGATTCCTGTGATTTATTAAGTTTAATTTAATTATTTATTAAGAAATTAGAATAATAATTTGGTAGTTCCATGTGATTACGAATATGGTAATATGAATATATAATCAAAACTGAAAGTATAAATGAAATATTGGCGTGAAATTTATTGAACTTACTGCATGTAAATAGGTAATGAATATTTACAAAAATTATTTAAAATTGGAATAACACGAAAACGAGTGATGCAACTACAAATTGGGTTGAGAAAGTATTAATTAAACCAAATCCATTTATAACGAGTAATATTTAATACCGTTAGCTAATTAAAATTTAGTATAAAACATTTTCGAGCAAAGCAATGTTTTTAATAAATCCGGTTAGATCTCTCAAACTGACCGGAGTGACTCTATAAAATAATTAAAACGGGACAGGATGTAGTTAAAATGGCTTACAAACACTTGATAATGGCGCGATATTTAGCAAAGTGGACACAGTCCTGGTAATCCATATCTAAATTGTGATTTGTGGTAGTTGGTGTGGACCTGGTCAATAACAGGACACAGCCAGAATGAGATGAGGCGTAAACCGTGACCGGAATATCGAAACGGCCGGAGAACGTGCGTATTAAAACTTGGCTCTGACTGATCGATCCATTGTCGTCTCCGGGAACTTATGCAAATGTTAAATTAACAGCTTCACTGAATTTAAATATTACACCCACAAAAATACCATTTATAGTTAAAAAAATTGGAATTTTAATAAACAGATACTCCAATATTTACATAAGCTTTACAAAAATTAAGCAAAATTAAATGACAAGACAAAACTTGATTATACTAAGAAGACAGTAAATGGTCTAACCGACAAAACTGCATTTTATAAAAAAATAGTCTCAATATATAAACCCAAGAAAATAATTAAAAGAAACTCTCTTAATGCACATTTTTCTTTCCTAAACAGCTTCATCCATTACCTATTTCTTGCCACTACCTTAAAATACTCCTCCAAATGAGCTATAAGAAAACCTGAACGTATTTTTTTCTTTCAACAAACTTTTTTCGCGCTTTACCCAGACAGGATATTTTTTGGGGCGAAATTTCTGCTGCACAATACATAAAATAGATGTTGGATTTGAGTCTTTGTTATTTCATTATATTTTACGAAAATTTACGACCGAAAGTTTCTTAATATTTTAAACGGTTATTGTTTTAATAAATATATAAAAGGCGGCGAGAGCAGTTAATTGATATTTAAAACTTACGATATTAAAGTACGGCGAAATATTTGGATAATAATAACGCCAGCTAGAAATTTTGAAACTCAGATTAAGGATATTATTATTCTTTATTACTTAAATTTCCCCGTTTCAAAATACACATTTTTTACGATTCGATTCTTTATTCAAATAAAACCTGACAAAATGGATTCAGGGTAGACCGGGAGGATTCAAATAGACGAAGTAATAAGTAAGTTAGTATAAATAAATTTAGGTCAAACAAAATAAGAAATGTAAGAATTTATTAAACGAAAAAAGTTCCATTTCTGACGCAATTACGTGCAAATAAGAACAACTTTTTTATCAAATTAATTGCAGACATGTAAAAACATGTTCATTTAATCTAGACATAACTACGACCTCGAACGTTCGGTTAAGCTAGACAAAGACATTCAGCTGTTCGATATATTTCTTTAGTATCGAAATTTTTTCTAAATTTAATAAAATGTTTTGATATTTAGAGCCGAAAAGGGTAATATGAAGTTGATAACCTAATTGGGAGTCGTATACAATAATTAGGATGTAATTAGAACACTCGCTAATTTGTTAAAAGTGAAACACAATTGAATGCTTTTGAAAGTTTCTAAATAATGCTGAGTATTTTTTTGTGTTTCATAATAATTATTTTGTTGTTGTTGTAGATTTAATAATTTTCCTTTTTTTTGGAAAGAAACAGCAAAAATATGTCAGAATAATTTGAACGGTACATCTCATTGATAGCGTTCAGAAAAAGGAAGTTCTAATATATAGAGCAGCTTCCTCGTCGAGTTATTGCTTAATAGAACCATTTTCTAGTCACACATGAGCCCTATTTCTTAGCAAATCCGTCTGAACAGACATTCAAATCGATTTAATGGGACAACCCTTACTTATTTTCTACTTTAGAACAAGGAACTATAATCTATTAAAGTATAGCAATCCCATTTAAATTATTGACGTTTGTTTGGAAAATTTCACGCAATTTAAAAATTACAAGATTAGATCACAAATTTACTATATTCGGTTTTTTAAATTTACTAATGAAGATTTATCTTTATTACTTAATTTACGTAAAATTTAAAAACAAATTTTTCTCACAAATCTTAATATATAAACGGTAACAAATTAAGTTTTTACTTAATAAAAAAAGAAAGAAATGACTTATTTGTCATAATTTTAACTGTCTTATATTCAGTGAACCGTTTTTTTTTAATGGAGCGGTGCACAGTGGTCTGAATTTGAAAAAATGGCCAAAAATCTAAAAAATCATACTCACCGAATGGGTTTATTTCTAGAATCTTGTAAAGGATACTTTGGTGTGTGTTATTCTAAAAGAAAAGTGAATATATCTTTTTTCCCTGAGACGCTCCGCTCGTTCAAAGTTACCCTTGTCGGCATAGCGCGAGCACGTGTACCGGCTCCGAAATATAATTGTTTATTCAAGTGCGTGTAACTTTTTAATAGAGTGCCCTTTTTAATTTTTGTTTGATGGAAGGTGTCAAGGAAGGTATGTAGCATTTTTACATATATAACGTTTTCATTAGTTTATACTTGCGTGTGTTAGAAATCATGTCAAAGATGTGTCCACATAATGGTTTTTCTTGTAAAACAAATTCCTAAAATTAGCAAAAAAGTTATCACCGCAGCGGGGCTGAAGAAGTTGAGACATAGAAAATATAGATTACGATGTTTTGTAATAGAATCTTGAAGCAAATTCTGCCTATATTTGCCCGTGTACGTTTGAGATTAGAAATACGAAGCGCCGACCGGCATGGCGACGCGCCGGGAAAACTGTTTCTTAGTTTAAGATCTACGCAGATAGTGTTGGAGTGCGGCACTACCTGCTATTGCAAGATTTATTTGATAATTTTCACATTTATATATTAAATTAAATTAAATCAAATCACTCAACTCAAATCAAAAATACCCTTATAAACATATTTACATAATATTCCAAGCAAGTTTTAAAAAAGTGCTCGGCCATCTTAGATCCGCCATTTTGAATTTTTTAATTAAACAATGAAATTCATAATCAGGAACTCGAAAACACTTGTATACCAATTTATATAAAATTTGGATCATTTTTAAATGAAGTAGTCGGCCTTATAGGATCCGCCCTTTTTAATTTTAAAATTATATCATGAAATTCGTTATCAGCGACCTTGAAAACCATCATATACCAATTTATATGAAATTCCGATCTAATTTTACTGAAGTGGTCGGCTATATTGGATCCGCCATTTTGAATTTTAATATTGTATAATGAAATTCGTATTAAGTGAACTCAAAAACCCTTATAAACCAATTTATATGAAATTTCGATAAAATTTTAATGAATTAGTCGGCCATATTGGATTTTAAAATTATTATATGAAATTCGTAATCAGCGGCCTGGAAAACCCCTATATATCAATTCACGTTTAAATCTGAAACTTCTTTCTATTTTTGGCCAACTTTTTTGAAATTCAGACCACTGTGCGGTGTCCTATTGAACAAAGGATTGCTTGTGTAGAGCATTTTATTAGAACGAACTCCATTACCCCAACGCAGAGGTGGTTTCGACAACAGTTTAACTTTCCAGCGCAGCCAAATTGCAGAACAATTCTGCCCATTATTATGAATGTGGTCTTATTGTAAGTCATAGATTTCTTGTTCATAGATATTTAATAAATCGTATTTTAATAAATTAAAAAATATTTTATGGTATGCAACATCTTCTTCTTCTTCTTTCGAATAGGCCTACTTTGGACCACGCTTGTCCAACTGTTGGGCTTTGACCTTTGCCCAGTATTGTCGCATCTCCTGCAGGTGTAACTCCTTTGTCTCTTCTGTCCAGGGGGTACCTTTCCTTCGAGGTGTTTCCTGAAATCCAAGCACTTCCTATAGGGTGCGTCTCACAGACAGTCTCTTTTTGAGATCTGTTATTCCCAATTCTTTAATATCCTTCTCGGTCTCTGTCAACCAAGTGGTACGAAACTTCTTGTTTTGTCAGAAGGTGAACAAACGGTTGGTTAGTCGGTTTGGAGGCAATCTTGCAACGTAGCCATAGAAAGCTACCCTTCTTTTCTTTGCACAGTCAGAGAGCATCTCAATATGTTCGTAGAGCTCAGAGTTATGCCGTCTTCGGAATTCCCAATCTTCCTTTACCGGGCCTAGGATCTTCCTGAGTATTCTCCTCTCTGATTTCCAATTTCTCTATTAGACCCCTTCGGTTCAAGGAAAGACACTCCATGGCATACAGGGCTTTTGGTCGTAAGACTGATGTGTAGTGTTTAAGTTTCAGGTTGCGTGACAGGCATTTCTTATTGTAAGTGTTCTTAGTCAGCCGATAGGCTAGTTCTAACTTGCTGACTCTCTTGGATAATGATGCTCTTTCTGATAAGTTGGGTTCAATCCATTCGCCGAGATACTTAAATTTCTCAGTCCTCTTTATGTTTCCCTGTTCTAGTAACATCTCTCTGTATGCGCCTCTAATGTTGGTGAAGAATTCTGTTTTCTACAGCGACACTTGAAGACCCACTTTGGCAGCCGTTTTCTGAGGCAGTTTACCTGCATTGTTGCCATCTCAAGAGAATCAGCAAACAGTGCCATGTCATCTGCAAAGGTCAGGCAATCTACAACCATTCCATGGTTCTTACGTCCCAGATAGATGATACTCTGAGCACCCTAATTGTTCAGTTCCTTGCGCCATTCTCTCATAACCTTTTCAAGTTGAACACAGTTGAAAAGTGGATCTCCTTGTCTCACTCCAATTGTTATTTCGAAGCTTTCTAAAATCTCGCCTCTAAATTTAACCTTGGAATGCGTGTTGGTCACAGTTTTTTAGATGAGTCTGCGGGTTTTGTTGTCTAGCCCTAGTTTCTGGAGTACTTTGTTAAGCGTTTCTCTATCAATGGACAACCACCTTGCGGTTTCTCATCTTGGAGTATGCAAGTACAGTTTTAAGATTGAGGATCTGTTCAACAGAGGATCGGGTCTTCCTGAAGCCCCACTGGTATTCTCCCAGTTGACTATCCAACTGATTTTCTGCCTATGTTTGTAAAGCCTTCGAGAGAATCTTGTATATTATCGGGACGAGAGAAATTCCACGGTAGTTGTTTAAATCAGTAAAATCTTCCTTTTTGTGAAGCGGAAGGATCAGAACAGATTTCCAATCGGGTGGTAATTTCTCTGTTTCCCAGATTTCCTGGATGATCTCGGTTAGAGTCCTCTCCAGCTGCCTTATTATTCTTAAGAAGTTGAATGATCTGACCAACTTCTTCCAATGAAGTGGGAAGCGAGCCCGGGTTGGGTGTGGTTTGTTTATAGTCGAAGTTTTATATAGTCGAAGTTTTCGCTGGGTGGGTCACAGTTGAGTAGATTTTTAAAGTACTGAGCCAAAAGGTGGCAGTTGTCCTTGTTGTTATAAGCCAGTTTGCCTTGTGAGTCTCTGAAGTGGAAGCTTGGCGGAGCGTATTTTCTGAGTGCCTGCTTAAAGGTTCTAAAGAAATCTCTGGAATTATTCTTAGCAAAGCTCTCTTCGATTTGGGTTAGTTGGTTTTGTGTGAAGGTTCGTTTGGTTCCTCGATTTATCTTGGCTGTAACCTTTCTTTGTTCCAAAAATTTATACCAATTTTCCTTGGTCATTTTAGAATTCCACTTCACCCAGGCTATCTGTCTTTGGGCTATTGCATTGTCACAGTCTTCAGTCCACCACGGATGCTTCCTTATTCTAGCGAGAGGGGCGAGTTCATTGGCCGCCTTGACAAGAGTCTCCTTCAGTTGGTCCCAATTGTTTGGGTCTGTGTTGTTCAGTCTCTGACTTAGTTCTTGACTGTTCTTGAGTCGCTCGACGTCAAACCTTACCATTTTGGAGGTTCTGTGTAATCTAGTGTTTCTAGGCTGGAGTCTTATTTTGATCTTTGAGTAGTAGTGGTCTGAGTCCAGATTGGCGCTTCTTAGTACCTTCACATTTTGTATTTGCTTTTGAGATTCTCGTGAAATGGCCACATGATCTATCTGGAATTCACCCAGGTGGGTATTAGGTGAAATCCAAGTCTTCTGCTTCCTTGGCAAGTGTTTGAAGGTTTGAAGGACTTCATAATCAACCCACAAGTCCTACACAGATCCACAAATCGTTCTCCGTTGCGGTTGGTTCGCTTATGCGCCAGATAATTGCCCACTATATTTCTGTATTTTCTCTCTCTTCCCAATTGAGCATTGAAGTCACCAAGCAGTATAACGGTGTGCCTCTCTGGAAGTTTAGAGATAATATCTTCTAAGTCTTCCCAGAATTTATCAGTTCTGTCTGGATTGCGTCTGTTGTCCTGGTTGATTGGGGCATGTACATTGACTATACTGTAGCCCTTGTTTGCGCATTTGAGAGAGAGGATGGATACACGACTACTCGGGGAGGTAAAGCCAGTGACTGAATCCAGTATCATGTGACTGATTATAAATCCTGGATAAGATTTGTGTATTATATATTTTTTTCCAAACGGGATTTTCAGAGGCAAGGCGAGACACAGGATTTACTTGATGAAGTCGGGACAACAATCTCCTAAAATCAGGGCGTCTGTCCGAAGATATATTATATTTTGGGTTATCGTATGTATTATCACATTCATAGTTCGAAAAGTACTCTACATCGCGCACTTTTAATACCTTTCGACTTACACAGTTTTCGATTTACACTGAAAATTTACAACGAATTAATTTAGGACAACCACAAACCACAATTTCAAGAATTAAAATTTATCTTGATTTATTCTATCTGCCATTAACTAACAAAATTGTATGTGAAAAAAAGTTAGAACATAGTATTAAAAATCAAGTTCATTCAAGTTAATCAATTCCATTTTAATCAAATTAATTCTACTAACAGTTGCTTTCAAATCAAATCATTTATTTTTCTTGCGATGTACACTATACATATAAGATAAGTCAAGTAACATTATGCAAAAGTAAAAAATAACAATAGAATAAACAGATAGGTTACATCTTACTAATTACATAAAAAAGAAGTAATAAACGGTGGAAATAAATTATTAATTATAGTTCTTAAATGGATTAACACTGATTAAAAAATTCATGTGTGGAGTAATAACAATTGTTTATGAAGAATTCTGTAGTTGCTTTCCGAAACAATTTGTAGGACTTTTCTTCTTTCAATCGATTTGGCAGATTATTGAATATTTTAACACCTAGTCGACTAGGCGCTGCACTACATAGAGTAAGATTGCTCTTTTTGGTACGAAGATTGGACGCAATTCTTGTGTAACACTATGAATGTCTTTATTTGTAAGAAATGTATGTCTATTTTTGAAGATATGACATGCCACCTCCCACAGGTAAATTGATGGAACAGTTAAAATATTTAATTTTATAAATTCTGGCTTGCACGGCTGGTTCACATTAATTCCTGTATTAATTCGAATAATTCTTTTTTGAGCTATTAAAACTCTTTTTGTGAGTGGAGATGACCCCCAAACTAAAATTCCATAGGTTAGGATAGACTCCACTTCCGCATGATACACCTTCAATAAAACCGATTTTCCAATTAAATCACGCACACTTCTTCACTCAGCAAGTCATGTCACACTCAGCAAGTATGCTTTCCCATTTAGTTTTGCTGTGATTGCAACCGTCATCACTTCCCATTTTAGATGTTCTTCCAGGAATACTCCAAGGAACTTAATATTCCTAGTTCTTTCTATTTTAGAATTATTGATTTTGAGATCAATGTCATGTTTATATTTCGCCCAATTTGTTTTGAAACAAATATATTTAGTTTTCTCTAGGTTTAAATATAAATTATTGCCAGTGAACCATTTATACATTTTTGCTAGTAAATTGTTTTCAGCTTGTTCTGTCCCTTGTATATTTGGACCAGAAATTGTTACACTGATATCGTCAGCGTACATAGTGCAAACGTCGGCTCCGATATAATATATAAGGTCCGCAATGTAGATGGAAAAAAGTGTCGGCGCTAAAATTGTTCCCTGTGTGACCCCAATCGAAATAGATGTTACCTTCCAACTTTGTGGCCTTTCCAACTTTCACATATTGATATCTGTTGGATATATATGACTGGAACCATCTTTCCGCTTTCCCTCTTATTCCACAAAGATTCAGTTTTTCCAATAATTTCGTTTGCGAGACGCAGTCAAACGACTTTGACAAATCGCAGAATATGCCTATAGGACAGTTTCCCTCATCTACTTCATTAATGATTCCAGTGTAGAGTTGTTCAATTGTAGTTGTTGTTGACTTGTCTTTACAAAAGCCATGCTGTTGTATAGGGATTATTTCGTATTTTGCTAGGAATGATGATAACCTTGTTTCCATGCAATATTCAATTATCTTAGCTATGACCGAAATCATGGCTACTGGTCTGTAGTTATTAACAGCGGTTTTGTCTCCCTTTTTGTGTATTGGCATAATAATTGTTCTTTTTAAAATAACCGGAAATATTTTGCTGCTAAAGGAAGTATTTACAATGTTTGTCAATGGGTAGATTAATTCTGCCGCAAATTCTTTAATAATATTACAAGGCAGCTCATCGGATCCGGCAGATTTTTAATTTTTTAATTTGTGAATGATATCCAATACTTCTGTACACGTAAACTCTTTAAGATACATACTGTTGTTAATAGTTGGAACATGACTATTTGAAATTTTGCTGGGGATTATATTTTTAGTCACCTGTGCTGGTGCATTTTTAAAGAAGTTATTAAATGTTGTTGCTATTTCAGATTCGTTAGATATGGTCTTTCCATGTTCCATAATCGTTATTGAGTTTTTTTTTTTGTAGATTTATTAGATACTTCGCTGATTATGCTCCACAAAGCCTTCTGTTTATTGGTTGCATTCTCTATTCTATCATTATAGAAGCTTCGTTTAATTTGTTTTAACAATCTTAGATGTTTATTTTTGTCAGAAGAATATTTTGCTGGCAATATCGGGAAATCTTTCTGTAGGAGTCTTTTAGTTGAATGCTAGATTTTCTAATTTCTTCTGTTATCCATGTTTTAGGTGTACATTTTACTATCTTCAACGGAAAGGAGTTAAAGAAGTGAAATTGCAATGTCTTTATAAATCCTGTCGTTTTTTGGTTGCAATCTTCTAATGAAGAACTGCTCTCCCATGTTTCTTCAGTTATGGCTCTGTGAAATTTTTCTTTATTGGTTGCACTCAAAATTCTAGAATAATAATAGTTTTGTATATTTTTTTAAGAATCAGGACATTTAGGGGTATAGAAAACAAAATAAAGTTATGATCAGATATAGTGTTATCTCCTACCGTGACGGTAGCAGGCAAATTTATTTTCACAAATATATTATCAATTATGCTTTTTGATGTTTTCGTTTCCCTTGTAGGGACCATAACTTTATAATCTAGCCCAAAGGACTGCATTAAATGTAATAAATTACTTTTTTCTCTAGAGTTGGATTCAAAGTGGATGTTGTCCCCTACTATTATTAACTCATCCTGGGCATTGTGAATATTGTCCATATTGGTTTCTAGAAGCGTCATAAATGTGGTAAAGCATCCTGCCGGTGGTCTTTAAATGCATATCATTACTACTTTCTTCTCTGAATACCTGCACTGTATCCCACATATTTCGATTTGTTTTTCGATTGAGACAAGATTTAAGATTTTTCACAGTTTAGCTTTTCATTGGCCCAAATTGCTACACCGCCCCCAATGACGTTCGTACGGCAGAATGAACTAATAAGTGAGTAATTTTCGATTCGCACTTGTATTCTATCGTTTAACCATGTCTCGGCCAAGCATAAAAAATCTGGATTCAGTTCTGAGGTTAAAATTTCAATCTCACTATTTTTTTGTTTTAAACTTTGTATATTCAACTATAATAACAGATTATGGTTTCTTTGTAAAGTATCTTGATTGTTACAGTTATATTTTCTTACTGTTGTCTTAACTTTTTTTGTATGTTCTTCTCCATGTCTAAAAAAAAACTGTTAACGTGCGCATAACGAGGCCATATATTTGGTTTCTTGATGTCTTCTAGGTTTTCCAATGGTAGTGAAACCTGAAAAGAGGAATACTCCTCGGGCCGGTTGGAATTCAGCTTTTTACACCGAATGTTGATGAAGTTTTTGCCACTCAAGTAGGCTATTACATCGTTTTCTGTTAATTGTGGTTCCAATCGTGAGACATGTAGATGTGCAAGTTTTGTGATCGCTTTTATTGCAACAGCTTCCGTATTGGTGCCAATAATTAAATTTGAACGACGTGTTCTTCTCGCATATTTATTTTGTGTTTCCCATCTCCCTCTATCAGACTCCCTTTCTATATCAGCTGATTGTACGCTACCAGACTGAACGATTAAACTTTCGTTCTGTACAACATTTTTTGTACGTGGAACGTTTCGGGTTTCGGTGTCGCGTAGATTAGCCTCGGTGACACTGGGTTTTTTTAATTCTCGCCTATCGTGTGTACCGTATCATCGCTATCCTTGGACGCTTGAGACAGCTGAGACTGTACTTTGGATAATTTTTCATTTAGATTACCATTTTCGAGCCTTAGACAGTTTATTTGGTAGGTGAGTTCCGTAATATAGTCTTCAAGTGGGTTTAACTTCTCATTTATTGACGCACTTAATATCTCCGCGAAATCAGAGCTTCGTAAGAATGATATTATAATATCACTATGGTTATCTGCCGTAGCAGTAGATCTTAATTGTCGTGATATTTTCACTATATTACTACTTAAAAGTTTCACTATATAACTTCTGTCGGTGCAGGATGTTAATAAAGAGTTTTTGTTTTTCCGAATAGAGCGCACACTACCACACGCGTTGAGCGTTCGACGCCGACTGCTTTAACAATTTTACTCCATATTTAGTCTATTAAGCATTAAGGTTTAACAAGTCATCATCTTGTTACAGAAATTTATATGATAGGAATAAATAATCCTGATATATAAAACCAAATATATGCAATTATGAGGTTTTGCCTGTAAAGTTTTTCTTTAAAAAATCTTCTCTGCTTATCTTTGTCTCTTTAGCTTCAAATAATTTGTTTACAAAAATTTAACCATAGTTTTATCAATCTTAAGTGTTCTCCACCAAAGTTTGTTGGACAATTTTTCTGTTAAGGTCTAAATTATAGAATATTATACGTTGCAAAATTGTTAGTAATATATTTTATTCAAACAATATCTAGTTTTGTCTATTAAGATTTCAATTACGAAATTTAATTTTAAAATGTTATCAGAATAAAATAGTAAAATGTTATTTCTTTTTTCTTTTTTTTGAAGGTACCCTATTTTAATGTTGTAAACGGTGACAAATTAAGTCACCTGATTTTAAATTACAATTATCAAAAAACGAAATAAATTGGACACCATTTTTTTTTCTTTTGTTGGACAATAAATTAACAATTAATACTTAAATTACACCGTTTAGATGAGGTCGGTTGATTCGATGTATGACTAATATCGATGCAACAACGAACGTATGCACGATGCCACATTTCTGGGGAAATTTCACCAATAGTTTGTCGAATGTTTCGTTTTAAGTCTTCCAGGGTTTCAGGTCAGTTCTGATAAACTCTTGATTTAACAAAAAGCCGACCAAATGCGGAGAGCAAGCAGGCCACAAATAATCCCCACGCTGGGAAATCAAACAACCAGGAAAAAACTCTTCTAACAATTTCATAGACACGTGGCATACATGAGGCCTTACACCAATTTTCTGATATCAAATATCGCTTATTGGTACTCAGTGTTCGGCGATGGCTTGCACTAAGAGTAGTATCGCCACATAACATTCAAAACTAGTGTGTTTCCCATTTCATCTTCAAAGAAGTACGGTCCGAATACTCCTGTTGGACATTTCACTCTCATTTCATCTTCAAAGAAATACGGTCCGGATGAAAACTCTTGGATGAAATAGAACGACTCAAAACTCAGTTGGAAGTCAAGAAAGTTTTACCAGAAGGTTAACAATATAAGAAAGGAATTCAAACCAAAAGTGAATATTTGTAAAAACAAGAACGGACAGGTTCTTGCCAATAAGGAGGAAATACTCAACAGGTGGGTGGAATTTCTCCAAACTCCTAGGCTCAGATAACCAAGAAGCAGTAGAGCTAGAAGAATTAACTGATGACCTAGTCGAACCACCCAACTTGCAGGAAATCCAGGATGCCATAAAGAAGCTGAAAAACAACAAAGCTCCTGAAAAAGATATTATCACAGCAGAACTCATCAAAGCTGGTGGAGGAAAAAAGTATTGGAAGAAACCATGCAACAAAACATCCGAAAAGTCGGAAAAGTCTGAAAAGTGGCGTGAAAAACAAATGCCGGAAGTTTGAAACGTAGAGGTTATATGCCCTTTATACAAAAAAGGTGATCGAAGGAGATTGGAATGCAGTAACTATAGAGCTATTACACTACTAAACACTGCTTATAAAATACTGTCACATATCATGATATCTCGCATAAGGACGTACGCAGAATCGGACAATACCAATGCGGATTTCGAACTGGTCGATCGACAACATATCATATTTTCGTACTACGCTAGATGCTCGAGAAGTGCTACGGATACAATATCGACACGTTCCACCTTTTCATTGACTTTAAAGCAGCTTATGATAGCGTTCTAAGACCAAAGTTATACCAAGCTATGAATGAGCTACACATTCCAAAAACCTTAATTGAATTGACAAAAGCAACAATGTCAAAAATTGTGTGCCACGTAAAAATACAGAATGAAACCTCAAATATTCATTCGCAACAACTGTAGGCGTGAGGCAGGGTTACATAGCACTAGAAAAAGTATTTTGAATGCAGAACTGGATACTAGAGGTATCTTTAATAAGTCATCACAGGGGCAGGCATACGCAGACGACATGGACCTGACCTCTAGAACTCCCCGAAAAGCAAAATAAATCCTTGTAAATTTTGAGAATGCCGCCAGAAATATAGAACTACAAATAAATGCAAATACGACAAAGTTTATGGCTGCCACAAAAGAGCGCCGGGCCAGAGACGCGGGTCAAAATATCACAATTGGAGAATATAACATCGAAGCAGTGGATGAGTTCGTATATCTAGGAGCCTTGATAAACCCGAGTAATGATGTCAGCAAAGAAATAAAAAGGCGCACAATGCTTGCCAATTACGTAAATCGAGCCTTTCGAGAAGCACAAAGAGCATCAGAATCTATAAGACATTAATTGTACCAGTTTTAATGTATGGCTCGGAAACCAGGACCCTAACAAAAGCAGATGAGACGTTACTATCAACATTTGAACGAAAAATCCTAAGAAAGATTTATGATGCTGTCCAAGAGGATAACGTCTGGAGAAGATATAATTTTCAGCCTTATAACTTATACAGAGGGTCAGGAAACAGAGACATAATAACAACAATAAAGATTGGCAGGTTAAGATGGGCAGGACATGTAGCACGCTATGACAACAACGTGCCAACGCGAAGAAATTTTGCCTATATCAACCGGCAGTAGAAGCAGAGGCAGACCAAGGCTGAGATGGAAAGACGACGTTTCTGAGGATGCCAGAAAAAATGGTGCAGCTGACTGGAAGGTCCGTGTCAGAGACCGGAAAGGATGGCGGACGAGGCTGCAGAAAGTGGAGGCCCTGTAGGGCTGTAGCAATACTGATGATGATTAAATAACTTGTGAAGTTATATAAATCTATACACTTTCCACGACTCGAGTTTCGACTGTTTAAGGTCATTATCAAGTTGATTGAAAATTGATGAGATTGAATTTATGCAAAGAGTTTTGGTGAGGAGGAGAAGTGTCTATCTGTAGCTGGGGAGACGAGTGCGTTAGATTAAAGAGTTGTGAAAAATATTGATTGCTGTTTTTATTATATTTTTCATTTTTCTTTTAATTTGAATATATAGTTTATTTTAATATTTTTCATAATTTTATAATATTTTAAATTAATATAATCTTTATTTATATTTATTATTATTTTTTATAATTTATTATTATAATCTTTTAAGTATTTTATACTTTTTAAGTATTTCAATAAAACTTTGAGTTAGGTATTTAAAACTATTTTGCACCATTTTTTTGCAACAACTTTTCATTTATTTTATCTCTAGGTGAGCATGATTTAACGCTTATTATGCTTTGTATCTCGATCGAAATGATCACTATTAATTATTAAGTAGTACCGTCTAAGTCCGATAGGAGTCACCACAATTTTAAGAGTTAAATGTAAAAATGCAACCAACTTACCACCTTGGCCATCTTCCCTTCATAACTTCCCATATAACCCTTAATTTTTTGTGCGTAAAAGAGAAGCCACGTTTTCAGTTGCACAAGAAAATAGTTTATGATGGGTAAAAAATCGAAAAAGCGAGACCACTCGCCTTCAGAAGTAGATTTACAACGAAAACTAAGACGAATCCAAGAAAAAATAAAGAAAAAAGCACTCACACTCGTCGACAGGACACTGGACACTGCCAAGGATAACAAAGATGATGCAAGTGATAAAGGTAACAAATATCTATATGGTATATATATATATATATATATATATATATATATATATATATATATATGTTGTATTTGAGGTTTTCGCGGATAGATACCTGTGTTGTATTGTTTTCTCGGGGATTCCGCGTTGATGTTGAGGGTTGGTTCTGAAAAGAACCGGATTCTCGACGTTTCGGCGAACTAACATTCGCCATTCTCAAGAGATATATGCGTCCGTGCGGGTCAACGGTTAGACGCATACTGTATTGTGTGCGTCTAACCGTTGTTAGTTCGCCGAAACGTCGAGAATCCGGTTCTTTTTAGAACCAACCCTCAACATCAACGTGTGTATGTATATCATTGCATTAGTATTATGACTAGTCACAAAACCTGGCGATGAACTCACACGAGAGGTGAGACAAATTCGTACATATGGACTAGGTTATATACCTATCCATGTATGTATGCATGTTGTATGCATCGACAAGTATCGAGAATAAAGAAAATAATCCACCAAACAATCAGGAAGAGACAGAAGAGACCTATGAGAAAGATTCCGTGGATCTCGATGAAGATATACTTGAAATCCTGGGTGATGGAAAATCAACTGAGGATGGTGAATTTAAATTCCATCCAAAACTATCCGAGGTTTGGAAAAAAGTTCTCGTGGAAGGACTAGGAAAGGAAAATAAAACAAAACTCATGAAACTATACCCTCGTAAGGGAAATTGCCCAATATTACCTCCAAAATTAAACCCAGAGGTTGAGGCTACTGTCAATGAGACCTTGAAAAAGCTAGATAAATATCAAGTGGACCAACAAGACTTGTGCGGAGCCAGCTTGTCATCACTAGGTAAAGCGATTAGTTTAATATTTAATGAACAAAGAGAAAAAATTGACAAGAAGGAGCTGCTAACTGCATTAATTGACTCTGGAAAACTGATGAGCGAGCTATTTAAAACTTTATCGACAGCAAGAAAAGCACTTATCTATCCAGTACTAGATAAAAAGGCAAAAGCGGTTTTAGAACAATCAGAAACAGGCGAATTTGTATTTGGTTCAAGCCTGTCAGAGAGAATTAAAACCGCAAAGACAGAGGAAAAGGTCGGAATGTCCTTGAAACCTCACGCACCGGAAAAAAAAAACCAAATCCTAAACTTCAATCTAGAGGTTTAAACTGGAAAAGCCCGTCTGGGAGAGCTGGCAATCAGCAGCAGACGGGCTACAAGCGCAGGGTTCATCAGAAACCATTTTACCAGGGCAGGACTCACGAGAAGAGTCGGTCAGACCAATCGCAAACTCGCAACCGCCAGTTGAATCAGAAATTAAGCAATCCAATGGCGAAATAAATAAGGTTAGTAAAATAGGAGGTCGGTTAAGACATTTTGCATCAGCTTGGTCTCAAATCATATCAGATAATTTTATATTAAACTGTATCTCTAAGTTCAAATTAGAGTTTAGTTCTATGCCTTGGCAATCACGACCACTGAAAGACGGTTTTCTTAATGCAAATGACGAACCTCACTTAGAAGGGATAATAAATAAGCTCTTGGAGCCTGGTTTGGATCGGAATTATATAGTCACATTAACTATTTAGAACTACTGGCCGCTTACTTTGGTCTCAAATGTTTTGCTAGAGAAAAATATGATTATGACATGAAATCCTCCTAGGAATTGATAACACTACAGCAATTGCCTATGTCAATAAAATCCAGTATCCAAATCTGAACGGTATCGCTAAAAGCATCTAGCAATGGTGCGAACAGCGCAACATATGGATCACAGCCTCTTATATTCCATAAAAGGAGAATACTCGAGCGGATTTTGGATCTAGAATTATCAATCCAGATACGGAGTGGGAACTAGCTGAATGGGCGTTCCAGATGATAGAAAAATCCGGCATACCTGATATTGATTTATTTGCGTCCAGACCAACACAAAATGTGATAAATTTTGTTCATGGCACCGAGACCCTGAGGCATACTGCGTCGATGCTTTTACAATGGTCTGGCCAGACCTAAAATTCTATGCGTTCCCTCTTTTTTCCTTGATCTTAAAAACAGAAAATTCAAGCTGACCAAGCGCAAGGTGTCTTAATCGTTCCTGATTGGAAACCACAACCTTGGTTTCCATTGTGGAAATCGATGTTGGTCTCGTCACAAATATATTTCAATCCTAACAAAAATGTTTTATTGTCTCCTTGTAGGGAAAAAACCCATCGGTTATCAGGGAAAATGCAATTAGTGGCGGCAATATTGTCCGGCAGGCATTCTTAAGGAAAAATATTGACAAAGAAGCAGCAGAGCTCTTGGTAGGTTCAGTTACCAACGCTACAATGAAGCAATATGAAAAACCACTGGGAGACTGGGTCGAATATGCTGCAGAAGCAGAGATCGACATGTATTGGCCGCAGATTAATCAGGTGGTGAACTGGTTAACTGATAAATATCAAGCATGTGCGTCATACGGTTCATTGAACACAGCTAGGTCAGCCCTCATAAATTTGTGGTGATAGAATAGGATAAGATCCTACTATTGCCAGATAAATGAAATGAGTCTTTATCAAAAGACCAACTAAACCAAAATATGAAAAGATATTCAACCTAGACCCGGTTTAAAAAAACCTGGAAGAATTACATCCATTGGAGCAGCTTAAGCTACAACAACTGACGGACAAACTAGTCATGTTGTTAGCCATAGTAACAGCGCATAGAAAACAAACATTATCCCTGATAAAAATTCAAAATGTTATAAAAACATGTTATGGTTTTGAAATAGAAATTCCAGACAGGATAAAAACAACCCGACCAGGAGCATACCAGCCCCTGCTAGTTTTGCCTGCATTTAAAAGCAATCCAAAGCTTTGTGTTGCGTCAGTACTGGATCGATATTGTAAAGTGACAAAATGGATTAGAGGTGAGACTGACGAGCTGTTGCTGACCACAAGAAAGCCATTTAGAGCTGCAAGTAAGGATACAATTAGCAGATGGATCCGGGATTTCTTAAGCAAAAGTGGGATTGGAGACGAATTCGGAGCACATAGCATTCGTCATGCATCTACGTCGGCGGCTTTAAAAAACGGGTTTGACATCAATGTCATTAAAAGCCTAGCGGGTTGGTCGGAACAGTCTAAGACATTCGATCGATTCTATAATCGCCCAATAATTACTGATAAGAGAAAATACACAGGCAATCCTGAATCAACATTAAGTTAAGAGATTTCATGTACCTGTTAATTAATACTTAAAGAATATATAATAAAGTTAGTTGTTTCGTCACTAAAAACTCTGAACATCTACTTAGTAATCAATAGTGATCATGAGAACGAGATACAAAGCATAATTGACAGATTGATCGAGCCTGCCGAAGGTGGGCGAAGCTCCAATCGTAATTATGCGAGTATCTCGTTCGAAATGATCACTGTCCACCCGGAAAAATAATTTTAAAAAAAGAATAATAATAATAAGAAATATGGTGGAAAAAATAACATTTTTTCTTATTCCCACCCATGAGCTCAGTACTTTAAACTATATGAAGGGAAGATGGCGAAGGTGGTAAGTTGGTTGCATTTTTACATTTAACTCTGAAAATTGTGGTGACTCCTAGCGGACTTAGACGGTACTACTTAGTAATCAATAGTGATCATTTTGAACGAGATACTCGCATAATTACGATTGGAGCTTCGCCCGCCTTCGGCGGGCTCGCTCAATGTATCAATTTTGTCCACAGCGTGCTCTGCAGTCGATTCGATTGCACCTTGCCAATATGTAGCATTAAGGCAGTACAGTTTGCGAAATAAACCTTGTTAGATACAAACACAATAATAAATTAAATATACAAAAATAATATAATAGATAAAATATACTAAATAAATTTTAATGCAATCTATCTGCATATTTTGATTGTCTCCGTTTATCCCGTTTGTGTCTTAATTACAACTTTCAGTCCAAAAAGTTTGGGTATCCCCGGTTTGGGTTGTAGGGAGTGGAGTAAAATTTATGACTTAATTTTAGGGAAGAAATTGAGTTCGGTATAATTAAATATAATTAAATCCAAATTGTTGTAATCGTGAATTATTGGCATCTACTTGGTAGATATTTAACAGGTCTGCACTGAACGTTGAATTTTTTGTGCATGTTCCGGTACGGGAGAATTTTCCGGATTAAAATTACGGCTGTGAAACACGGAGCAAGTAAAATTACATTATCTGTAATACAATAGCGAAAAATTACGATAGCGACATTAAATTAGGCTAAAAAGCAGACATATGCAAATGTGAACCGTATCTCTTCCTGGCACACGAGCTTAATGTAAAGTTTCGGACTATGTGAGTTATCTTCTGATCCATCACTAGTCTTATTACCATTAATCAGAGGAACAATGGTCGTTAGGGAATATATAGAAACCACATCTTCTTTGAATTGTTGCCCTCTGTATATTAACCCAGTTTAAATTAAGCCCTCTTTATGTTTCTCTATTCCACCATTTATCAATAACACATTATATGGGGAGCCGTGTAGGCGGTTAATATGCGCGCTAAAGAAAATCGATTAACTTTAAACAATTGTTTGTTTCTTGAATGCGGCTACTACTACTGGAGATAACTTTATATAATTAATACGGCTCAGAAATAAGACCATGCTCCGCTCTACTTCCTGCATGCTTGACTAATTCTATTGCTTTTGTCAGTCTCACTTCTACATAAATAAAACGCAATGGTTGTCTGCGTCACGTTATTAACTGAGGAGGCTCTGCATCCACTGGCCCGAACTTTTTAATGAATTAAATATCTTCCCTTTTTGGACATTCATTAAACTCGCCGAAAACTCTACCCCACCGAGTAATCTGATAACAATCCAAAAAATCTCACTATATATTAAATCACTAATTAATCATTAAAACTTACTTATACACACTTTATTTAAAAAATTGAGGCTTTGTATATAAAAATGTCTTATAGACTTGCTCTGCTCTCATTTTATCTTACAGTATAATTTAAAGGATACACAGTTTCATTATTCCAGATATATTTTGCCATAATTCAACATTTAAATCGTAGCTTATTTCAAACTTCCAAAAATTTTAAACCCGCATTTAAAATTTTTAAATGGACCCAAATTTGATCCAATCCATCCTCCAATCATTGACTCGAAATGATTTTTAATAAATAATATAACGTGTTCCAGTATTGTTCATTTAATGTAAACCTTGAATCTTTGAGAGAAAATTGTTTGAAACAAAACCCGTTTTAATTTAACAATTAATGCGAAATTGTTAATTAAAACGGGTTAGCTAGAAGAGGTAAAAAAACTAATTGTACTGTTTCAAAGTATTTCATCAAAGAGAAGAACTGCAAATATTTCTGTTTTTTTTTTTTTCAACGTTTATTTATTTTTTCGCTTTCTTTTCTTTTTTTACCTTGCTGCTCAATAAAAACGTTTCCGTTTTAAAAATAAAGTAGAACGGAATTAAATGGCTCGTATAATAAATCATGTAGTGGAAACTTAATTTATATAAAAGAAAACTGCGTCTACTGTTCTTTCCTGTCAAACATTTAACTAAAAGAAACAAATTACTTTAATATCAGCTGAGATTTTCCACTTAGTAACAATTAAAATTTAAAAACAAAATAAATTCGAATAATGAAACATAACTGATGGACTATAAAAACTTTAAGTTTGATGTCTAAATAAAGCACGTAGCAAAATAATATCTTTTAAGTAAATTAACATAAATAATTTGTGACAAATTACTTTTAGATTGTATTTGTGAAAAGAACTGCTGTGGAATAAATAATGAAATAGTAATCTAGTGCCGGAATATGTAGATTGTATTTTGAGGTCTTACATCAAAGGGCAGTTAGTGAAAGGGAGTTGCAGATTCAGCAACAAAAGCTCCAGTAATCATTTGTATCATTTGCTCAACGTTTGCGGTTTAAACTAACTCTTCAAAAAGCACAAAACTTTGCATTTTCTTTCTCAACAAAATATCAAACACAAAGAAACTTAGGAACTGCAGAAAACTTATAATACAAACTTTCCTAAAACATATAACGAACTAATAGAAAAAATAGACTAAATTGACTAAATAACAAAATAAAATACTAGACTGATAAAGCAAGTCAGAGTAGATTAGTCAGAATTAATGGTCTTAAGATAGATATGGTAAGTCAGAAAACAATTGATTGATAGTCAAATTAGGCAAAGACTAGATGAGTAGTCACACAATAAATTACAGAAAATACTACAGAGTAGACGAGGACAAGGACAGATTAGACAGACTACACTAGATAGACAGACAAGACTAGTCAGAAAAGACTAGGCAGACATGACTAAACAGAGAAGATTAGACAGACAGGATTAGTCCGACAAGACCGTATAGACAAGACTAGACAGAGAAGACTAGACAGACTAGACTATACAGAAAAGATTAGACTGATAAGACTAGACAGCGAGGACTTGACAGGTAATACTAGACAGAAAAGACCAGCCAGACAAAACCAGGCAGAAAAGGCTAGACAGACAAGACTAGACAGACAAGACTAGACAGACAAGACTAGACAGACAAGACTAGACAGACAAGACTAGACAGACAAGACTAGACAGACAAGACTAGACAGACAAGACTAGACAGACAAGACTAGACAGACAAGACTAGACAGACAAGACTAGACAGACAAGACTAGACAGACAAGACTAGACAGACAAGACTAGACAGACAAGACTAGACAGACAAGACTAGACAGACAAGACTAGACAGACAAGACTAGACAGACAAGACTAGACAGACAAGACTAGACAGACAAGACTAGACAGACAAGACTAGACAGACAAGACTAGACAGACAAGACTAGACAGACAAGACTAGACAGACAAGACTAGACAGACAAGACTAGACAGACAAGACTAGACAGACAAGACTAGACAGACAAGACTAGACAGACAAGACTAGACAGACAAGACTAGACAGACAAGACTAGACAGACAAGACTAGACAGACAAGACTAGACAGACAAGACTAGACAGACAAGACTAGACAGACAAGACTAGACAGACAAGACTAGACAGACAAGACTAGACAGACAAGACTAGACAGACAAGACTAGACAGACAAGACTAGACAGACAAGACTAGACAGACAAGACTAGACAGACAAGACTAGACAGACAAGACTAGACAGACAAGACTAGACAGACAAGACTAGACAGACAAGACTAGACAGACAAGACTAGACAGACAAGACTAGACAGACAAGACTAGACAGACAAGACTAGACAGACAAGACTAGACAGACAAGACTAGACAGACAAGACTAGACAGACAAGACTAGACAGACAAGACTAGACAGACAAGACTAGACAGACAAGACTAGACAGACAAGACTAGACAGACAAGACTAGACAGACAAGACTAGACAGACAAGACTAGACAGACAAGACTAGACAGACAAGACTAGACAGACAAGACTAGACAGACAAGACTAGACAGACAAGACTAGACAGACAAGACTAGACAGACAAGACTAGACAGACAAGACTAGACAGACAAGACTAGACAGACAAGACTAGACAGACAAGACTAGACAGACAAGACTAGACAGACAAGACTAGACAGACAAGACTAGACAGACAAGACTAGACAGACAAGACTAGACAGACAAGACTAGACAGACAAGACTAGACAGACAAGACTAGACAGACAAGACTAGACAGACAAGACTAGACAGACAAGACTAGACAGACAAGACTAGACAGACAAGACTAGACAGACAAGACTAGACAGACAAGACTAGACAGACAAGACTAGACAGACAAGACTAGACAGACAAGACTAGACAGACAAGACTAGACAGACAAGACTAGACAGACAAGACTAGACAGACAAGACTAGACAGACAAGACTAGACAGACAAGACTAGACAGACAAGACTAGACAGACAAGACTAGACAGACAAGACTAGACAGACAAGACTAGACAGACAAGACTAGACAGACAAGACTAGACAGACAAGACTAGACAGACAAGACTAGACAGACAAGACTAGACAGACAAGACTAGACAGACAAGACTAGACAGACAAGACTAGACAGACAAGACTAGACAGACAAGACTAGACAGACAAGACTAGACAGACAAGACTAGACAGACAAGACTAGACAGACAAGACTAGACAGACAAGACTAGACAGACAAGACTAGACAGACAAGACTAGACAGACAAGACTAGACAGACAAGACTAGACAGACAAGACTAGACAGACAAGACTAGACAGACAAGACTAGACAGACAAGACTAGACAGACAAGACTAGACAGACAAGACTAGACAGACAAGACTAGACAGACAAGACTAGACAGACAAGACTAGACAGACAAGACTAGACAGACAAGACTAGACAGACAAGACTAGACAGACAAGACTAGACAGACAAGACTAGACAGACAAGACTAGACAGACAAGACTAGACAGACAAGACTAGACAGACAAGACTAGACAGACAAGACTAGACAGACAAGACTAGACAGACAAGACTAGACAGACAAGACTAGACAGACAAGACTAGACAGACAAGACTAGACAGACAAGACTAGACAGACAAGACTAGACAGACAAGACTAGACAGACAAGACTAGACAGACAAGACTAGACAGACAAGACTAGACAGACAAGACTAGACAGACAAGACTAGACAGACAAGACTAGACAGACAAGACTAGACAGACAAGACTAGACAGACAAGACTAGACAGACAAGACTAGACAGACAAGACTAGACAGACAAGACTAGACAGACAAGACTAGACAGACAAGACTAGACAGACAAGACTAGACAGACAAGACTAGACAGACAAGACTAGACAGACAAGACTAGACAGACAAGACTAGACAGACAAGACTAGACAGACAAGACTAGACAGACAAGACTAGACAGACAAGACTAGACAGACAAGACTAGACAGACAAGACTAGACAGACAAGACTAGACAGACAAGACTAGACAGACAAGACTAGACAGACAAGACTAGACAGACAAGACTAGACAGACAAGACTAGACAGACAAGACTAGACAGACAAGACTAGACAGACAAGACTAGACAGACAAGACTAGACAGACAAGACTAGACAGACAAGACTAGACAGACAAGACTAGACAGACAAGACTAGACAGACAAGACTAGACAGACAAGACTAGACAGACAAGACTAGACAGACAAGACTAGACAGACAAGACTAGACAGACAAGACTAGACAGACAAGACTAGACAGACAAGACTAGACAGACAAGACTAGACAGACAAGACTAGACAGACAAGACTAGACAGACAAGACTAGACAGACAAGACTAGACAGACAAGACTAGACAGACAAGACTAGACAGACAAGACTAGACAGACAAGACTAGACAGACAAGACTAGACAGACAAGACTAGACAGACAAGACTAGACAGACAAGACTAGACAGACAAGACTAGACAGACAAGACTAGACAGACAAGACTAGACAGACAAGACTAGACAGACAAGACTAGACAGACAAGACTAGACAGACAAGACTAGACAGACAAGACTAGACAGACAAGACTAGACAGACAAGACTAGACAGACAAGACTAGACAGACAAGACTAGACAGACAAGACTAGACAGACAAGACTAGACAGACAAGACTAGACAGACAAGACTAGACAGACAAGACTAGACAGACAAGACTAGACAGACAAGACTAGACAGACAAGACTAGACAGACAAGACTAGACAGACAAGACTAGACAGACAAGACTAGACAGACAAGACTAGACAGACAAGACTAGACAGACAAGACTAGACAGACAAGACTAGACAGACAAGACTAGACAGACAAGACTAGACAGACAAGACTAGACAGACAAGACTAGACAGACAAGACTAGACAGACAAGACTAGACAGACAAGACTAGACAGACAAGACTAGACAGACAAGACTAGACAGACAAGACTAGACAGACAAGACTAGACAGACAAGACTAGACAGACAAGACTAGACAGACAAGACTAGACAGACAAGACTAGACAGACAAGACTAGACAGACAAGACTAGACAGACAAGACTAGACAGACAAGACTAGACAGACAAGACTAGACAGACAAGACTAGACAGACAAGACTAGACAGACAAGACTAGACAGACAAGACTAGACAGACAAGACTAGACAGACAAGACTAGACAGACAAGACTAGACAGACAAGACTAGACAGACAAGACTAGACAGACAAGACTAGACAGACAAGACTAGACAGACAAGACTAGACAGACAAGACTAGACAGACAAGACTAGACAGACAAGACTAGACAGACAAGACTAGACAGACAAGACTAGACAGACAAGACTAGACAGACAAGACTAGACAGACAAGACTAGACAGACAAGACTAGACAGACAAGACTAGACAGACAAGACTAGACAGACAAGACTAGACAGACAAGACTAGACAGACAAGACTAGACAGACAAGACTAGACAGACAAGACTAGACAGACAAGACTAGACAGACAAGACTAGACAGACAAGACTAGACAGACAAGACTAGACAGACAAGACTAGACAGACAAGACTAGACAGACAAGACTAGACAGACAAGACTAGACAGACAAGACTAGACAGACAAGACTAGACAGACAAGACTAGACAGACAAGACTAGACAGACAAGACTAGACAGACAAGACTAGACAGACAAGACTAGACAGACAAGACTAGACAGACAAGACTAGACAGACAAGACTAGACAGACAAGACTAGACAGACAAGACTAGACAGACAAGACTAGACAGACAAGACTAGACAGACAAGACTAGACAGACAAGACTAGACAGACAAGACTAGACAGACAAGACTAGACAGACAAGACTAGACAGACAAGACTAGACAGACAAGACTAGACAGACAAGACTAGACAGACAAGACTAGACAGACAAGACTAGACAGACAAGACTAGACAGACAAGACTAGACAGACAAGACTAGACAGACAAGACTAGACAGACAAGACTAGACAGACAAGACTAGACAGACAAGACTAGACAGACAAGACTAGACAGACAAGACTAGACAGACAAGACTAGACAGACAAGACTAGACAGACAAGACTAGACAGACAAGACTAGACAGACAAGACTAGACAGACAAGACTAGACAGACAAGACTAGACAGACAAGACTAGACAGACAAGACTAGACAGACAAGACTAGACAGACAAGACTAGACAGACAAGACTAGACAGACAAGACTAGACAGACAAGACTAGACAGACAAGACTAGACAGACAAGACTAGACAGACAAGACTAGACAGACAAGACTAGACAGACAAGACTAGACAGACAAGACTAGACAGACAAGACTAGACAGACAAGACTAGACAGACAAGACTAGACAGACAAGACTAGACAGACAAGACTAGACAGACAAGACTAGACAGACAAGACTAGACAGACAAGACTAGACAGACAAGACTAGACAGACAAGACTAGACAGACAAGACTAGACAGACAAGACTAGACAGACAAGACTAGACAGACAAGACTAGACAGACAAGACTAGACAGACAAGACTAGACAGACAAGACTAGACAGACAAGACTAGACAGACAAGACTAGACAGACAAGACTAGACAGACAAGACTAGACAGACAAGACTAGACAGACAAGACTAGACAGACAAGACTAGACAGACAAGCGACAAGACTAGACAGACAAGACTAGACAGACAAGACTAGACAGACAAGACTAGACAGACAAGACTAGACAGACAAGACTAGACAGACAAGACTAGACAGACAAGACTAGACAGACAAGACTAGACAGACAAGACTAGACAGACAAGACAAGACAGACAAGACTAGACAGACAAGACTAGACAGACAAGACTAGACAGACAAGACTAGACAGACAAGACTAGACAGACAAGACTAGA